>JARK01001595.1:223778-313547 GCA_000688135.1 Ancylostoma ceylanicum
GGGGGGGCTGTAGGCCGGGGGAATGCGAGGAGAAGAGCAGAATTACTCTGTGGATCGTTTTGATGTGATGGCTGGCATACACGGATTTACACGGCTTCCCCAATTTTTACCTATATGTGCATGTGTGCAGTGGGTAAGAGGGCGGAGCCTGCCTGGAAGTGGGTGTGGCGTAACCGCAAGCCCTAGTTGTTCTACTTGAAATTCGGTAGAGCATTCTGGTGTGATGGCCGGTATACATGGATTTTCACAGATTCTCTCAATTTCAACCTATGTTGCATGCGTGCAGTGGGTGGGTGGGCGGAGCTTGCCTGGAAGTGGGTGTGGCTTAACCGCAAACCCAAGTGGTTCAAAATGAAATTCTGCAGAGCATTCTGGTGTGATGGCCGGCATACATGGATTTTTGCAGATTCTCTCAATTTCTACACATGGGAACATGTGTGCAGTGGGTAAGTGGGCGGAGCTTGCCTGGAAGTGGGTGTGGCCTAACGGCAATCCCAAGTTATTCCAAATGAACTTCCAAAAAAATTAAAAAGCTATGCGTAAAACAAACAATCATAGGAACGCTGCTAAAAAGGAAATTCTGATGAACAATGTCAGGGAGCAAAGATTGTTCCCGGATGACTCGCCGGATCCTGGATATCCCATTCCCGTGTCCACGACCAAGAAGTGACGGATCACCACAAATCTCCCCATCAACAACATCGTCGCAACAAACACAACTCGCTGCGAACAACAAATATTTGAGTTCACGTCAACCACGTGAAGTTTTCTAATCCCTGGCCTGTACTCGAATAACCCACCAAGACACACCCATCACCAATCGCAGCATTTGGAGGGCTTGTCCGGAAACGCGGCGAACATCGTTCCCCGGCTTCTCGTCAGATAAAAAGATCATGCGTCCGCTAATGAGCGTGCGCATTAGCCGACGTTCTTTGCTCCCAGAAGCTCTTGTCCATACATAGCGTGTTCCTCTGGCTGATTTGTCGTTGGCTCAGCGCCAGGGACCAACGAACGCCTCTGGGCCTGCAACAAACAAACAACGAGGCGGTCTCGTTTTTTGCAGGGAGATGGTAGGAGGAACTGCTAGTTAGTAAGACCATATCTCAATTATAAGTAAGAAGAACCGGCTCGGCATGTGACCTACACGTCCAACAATCAATTTATTTATTTGCCAACTTTTTTATTTACTTAGTGAAAGTCTGAAAACCACCTCACCGCACAGTTGGTCAGTAATATGTGCATGGAATTGAATGACATGGATTGGAATATATTCTATGAAATGCTCGAGTAGTCGACAGGGTACTTCAACAATCCTTCCATTCCATTTCCCAAAAGGATCCATGTGTTGAGTACTCAAAATTATTCAGTTTTTCCTCCACATTAGCGGAATACACCGCTTTCTCTTAGTTATCATTGGTGTATGTAATTTCAGTGAACACGTCATCATAACCACTGTTTGGGGTGATAAATTTTGTTTCCGAGACTTTCGAGGCAAAATCAGGAAAATGCCTGCATTAATCCTTATAGACAGCATGTTAATCGAACAGTGTTCAAAGACTGCAAAAGAGAGGGTGTGTATCATCGTGAGGGAAAGGGGGTGTAACCAGGCGACTCTGATTGGCCCATTCGGGCCTCCCGTCACGCCCACCTGTTTGAACTCGAACAGCGCTAAGCACAGATGGGTGTGTATCATCGTGGGGGGAAACGGGGCGTGGCACTGTTTTGTGATTGGTTCGTTCAAGTCCTCCATGCTATGGGATTGACGCCGTTCGCGTTCAGACAGGTGGGCGTGACGGGCGGCCCGAATGCGCCAATCAGAGTCGCCTGTCTACGCCCCGTTTTCCCTCACGATGATACACATCCCAAAATAGAGAAATCGAAAATTCCACTTGGGATAAACGGGAGACGGATTTAAGACCATACGGTGCTGCCCAAGAAAGAAATCACCTGTCAAACCTATGTTCAGGACTTCTTTCTATGTAGGTGAGGCTTAGAATTTGCAATTTTTGCAGGCTATTTAGCTACTCACCAAGAATGAATAGAGTTACTGAAATCTCCATTCTCGCTCCCTAATCCTTGTATGGAAAATTTATTACTCAGGAAGGTCGAAATCCCTTGGACCATTCACATTCAAGTGCTTCTTGATCTCCAGTGGTGGAATTTTTACCAAAATCAAATTTTTGCCAGCAAAACAATTCATTTTCAGCAGAATATCTTTGAGTTGGGACGGAATCCTGCTATCTTCGCAGCTCTGTTGAGAACTCCGTGAAGATGACCTCATTGGGAAGTTTTGCCCATTCTGGACATCTCCTACAGCTCAGTTTAGAGGTCAGTTTTCTTATATTCGATGCTTTAGATCTAGCAAAAGGAGATTGACTTTGTTCGAGCTCAAAAGCAGGGGCCGACCTCATTTTCGTGATTGGGGTAATAGCAAATTCTGCATCTCCTCGGCACGCTGATTCCAGTGGTATACAAAAAATGTCTCAAAATGGTCTTTAAGCCTGTTTTCCAGGACGGGACCTGTAACAGTTTGCTGACCCGAATTGACGTGTGAAACCGTTGATCTTATCGATTGGACACGTAGAGACTCGTTTGTCAACTTTGCAGCCAACACAGCTTGGAGCGATCCACCTCTCGGCTCCAAATTTTAGCAACTTTGACCCCTTCGAGAACGGGGCTTTCGTCGCTTTTGTGCCTGATGATGTACCTTACTGGGATTGTCATGAGTATAGAAGGTCCAGGATACGTTGCTATCTCCAACGTACCAAACGGAGTGGTCCACTGCCTTTAAGGATCTCGCTACCGTTATGGATATCTTAACCGGACCTATCGTCACTAGTAGTGCACATCACGAAGTTCCATCATCGAATTAGTCCGTTCAGTTGAATGCTATGTCAGAATTTTTCCTAGAAATGTCGAATTATATACTGTTTACTCACAACACTTTACTTCTCAAGAACCTTTATTTATTTGCTTTCGAGAATTAAGGTAAACTCGCCGTAAAATCCCTACGAGTGGGTCGTATGCGCAAATAGATTATAGTTATTCATGAAATATGAGTATCATTGCTGTTTTCCACGGATCACTTGTTCAAAGTTTAAAAAAATGCTATAGAGATGAGATGTTCCCTTTGTCATCGATGTCACAGGCATGTAGCTGTATTGCAGTCCCACTTAACATGGACGCACACATCTTCGCATTTTGCACATTCCTCCACACAGGCTAAAATTAGCAAGTACTTTTACTATGGTATATGAAGTTTACGGTGATCTTGTCGAATTGGAGTGTGAGATGCCCTTCGATTTTAATAGATGGCGGGGTTGGCGACAGGATGCTTGAGTATGCCAAGAATTACCATGTCAGATTAAGGTAAATGGGTTAGGTTAATGCTACTAACGTTGTTTCAAGTTGAAGACTCATGAGAGCTACTTAAAATAGATCTCTGTCTGAGCTTCATTTTTAATCTTCTGTTCTTGTTGATCGGCAAGTGAAGACTCGATTTTCAATTTATTGACGACGTTTCGAGCTTAAGCTCGTCTTCAGGTCAGCTAGAACCATGTTATTTACATACAACACATGAGACACGAAAAAGTATCTACAGACCTGACAATGGTATGAGAGAAGTTTAAATTTCTGCAGGTATGGCGCGATTAAAGCTCTTGTTGACGGTGAGGCTAGAACGGGCTCAGTAGAACAGCTTCGGAGATAGTCAATGAGCATAGAGCTCTACCTACTGACGGTGAGGAAAGAACGGGTTTAGTAGAATAGTTTTGGAGATAGTCAGTGGGCACAGAGCCCTACTTCTGACGGCGAGGCTAGAACGGGTTTACTAGAATGACATCGGAGAAAGTCAGTGAGCACAGAGCCCTACCTACTGACGTCGTTTGGTAGAGTAGCTTCGGAGATTGCCAGTGGGACAGAGCCCTACCTTCTGATGGTGAGGCTAGAACGTGTTCAGTAGAATAGCATCGGAGAAAGTCAGTGAGCACAGCGCCCTACCTATTGACGGCGAGGCACGGGTTTAGTAGAGTAGCTTCGGAGATGGTCAGTGGGCACACAGCCCTACCTTCTGACGGCCAGTGTCTGCTACAAAGGAGTAACCAGAAACTTGAGATGGCTCGGGGAGATGATGTTTATTTGTTACCTCCTTCATATTGTGATAAGTCTCACGACATTCTTCATTTCCTCCCGGAGGTTGATCGGTGGAGTCTGCTCTTTTATAGCTAATGCTTCTCTTATCTTGCGCTCCACTGGATCTATCACATTTTTATAGAGAACGGAAACTTGTAGATGAGGTGGTGGATCTCTCGTGTGACGTTGGGTGCGGTGACGTGAAAACGGATTTTCTGGGTAGTTTTGCGGGCTCCGTAGACCTCTCACATGTTCCTCAATCCTATAGTGAAGTGGTCGGGCCGTTTCTCCAATATAGAAGTCCTGGCAGGATTCACACACCACTTTGTACACCACATATTTCATCATGCACACGTGATTGTCTCCGGTGCATATTCTGCAATTCATCCGGTCGCGTCTCTCATACGGTCGTGAAGATGTTAACATACGTCGTAGAGAAGGGGGAGGTTGGAAGACAAGACATACCGGAAGTTGTGACCTCTTTACAACGCGGTTGATGTCTAATGCGAAGGCGTCACTAATGAACGGCAATATGAGAGGACTTCCTCCAGGTACTCAATGTGGTTTCCAACAACGATGCTCGTCAGTGCCGTAACCATTTTGTCTCAGTATTTTTCCGACTTCGTCTTGCACTTGCTGGGGGTTAACTGATGTTACATCAGAAGCAGTGGTAATTAAGTGTCGTACTACGTTCTTCTTCATGTAAGCGGGATGGCAACTCCTGGCATGAATGATGATGTTGTGTGAAGCCGGTTTTCTGTACCACATACTACTGAATTGACCGTCTGAGATTTTTATGTTTGTATTCAGGAAGGGCAGGAAGCCGTCTTGTTTGGGATCCTCAGTCGTTAGTTTAATCGATGCACTTGCTGAGCTCAACCTCAAGAACGTTTTACGCAATGTCTGCCGCAACTTTCCAACTATGAAGATGTCGTCAATATATCGTCCATAATATTGTACTTCTGGTGGCAATGCTGCTTTCTCCAAACTATCCATGAATACAATTGCAAGAAGTGGTGCTAGTCGACTTCCCATTGCCCACCGATCAACCTCCGGGAGGAAATGAAGAATGTCGTGAGACTTATCACAATATGAAGGAGGTAACAAATAAACATCATCTCCCCGAGCCATCTCAAGTTTCTGGTTACTCATTTGTAGCAGACACTGGCCGTCAGAAGGTAGGGCTGTGTGCCCACTGACCATCTCCGAAGCTACTCTACTAAACCCGTGCCTCGCCGTCAATAGGTAGGGCGCTGTGCTCACTGACTTTCTCCGATGCTATTCTACTGAACACGTTCTAGCCTCGCCATCAGAAGTAGGGCTCTGTGCCCACTGACTATCTCCAAAGCTATTCTACTAAACCCGTTCTTTCCTCACCGTCAGTAGGTAGAGCTCTGTGCTCATTGACTATCTCCGAAGCTGTTCTACTGAGCCCGTTCTAGCCTCACCGTCAACAAGAGCTTGAATCGCGCCATACCTGCAGAAATTTAAGCTTCTCTCATACCATTGTCAGGTCTGTAGATACTTTTTCGTGTCTCATGTGTTGTATGTAAATAACATGGTTCTAGTTGACCTGAAGACGAGCTTAAGCTCGAAACGTCGTCAATAAATTGAAAATCGAGTCTTCACTTGCCGATCAACAAGAACTCATGAGAGCGTTAATGCTGCATGAATGGAGTTGAGAACACCAGCGTTCATGTCATGTGACAAGAAAACGTCAATCTGATCCAAATCTAAACTCTACTGCGACCACTAAGGCCGTTCTTACTTTGTAGCACTAAACCCGGTGCAGGGGGGGTTGCTTTGTTCGAATATGTGGAACGTGGGACCGAGTATTCTATGGCTAAAACTGCTCTCAACCTGGACGTCTCAAGCACCAGACCACGTTGAAGGTTTAGAATACGCGATTCAGCTATAACAAACGCTACAGAGAAGAAACAGCTGATCCACAGGCTGCACCCATCTAAAAAATCAAAGCATCGACGCAACTCCACAACAAAGGATGGGGAAAGCGTTTAACAAATGAAGGTTACATCTAACAAACATCATCTAACAAGTGAACCTTACACATTCTAGCCATTGCAGCGCCGGAGAATAGTAGCACGATGAAGCCCTGCAATTTTTGTGAATTCAGAAAAAATTCGCACGAGGTCCGTAACTCCACTGCTCACCAAGTATACTGACCAATACCGCGACATTTGGCTGACCAAAAAGTTGCAGCTTCGGAGGTAGAGTCCTAGATTACCTTTTGGTAAAGCCTACCACGTTATCAAAAGACGCTGATCGCAAATGCATGTGTACATGTTTGTAGATATATGTAGGTTTATTACTAGAGTATTGACCAAATAAAAATCGAATAGATTTAGTTAACTTGATTAACAATTCGGAGACCCGTCTGAGAAATCAAATATCTCAAAAACACAAAGTTTCACAGCCCTTAACTGAGTTCCTTCACCAAGGATGTAGACCTTTCCCTTTCTTGAACATCCCAAATTGAATATTCGAATATCGAATGTAACTAGTAGTACATTATTTGGTCAACGCACTATCTATTACGCTCGCAGAAGGCAAAACTTTATAAAATATCAATAAAACATGAGGAAAAAGAATAATCAGCGTAATCAAGGACATTCATGCGAGTAATAAGAAAAGAGGGGCAAATATCTAAACGCAAGACTGGAACCATCGGTTCCAAAAAATAGGTAATTTCATACTTCAACAAAATATCCCCAACTCGGCGTTCGAATTCACTCTGCTTAAGTCCTGAAGGTGGACCTCTTGTCATTTTGAGATAGGCAATTCCAGTAAAAACAAAAACCGGCAGGGTCTACCACTGTATTGCCTCAGACATCCCCGAATTAAATCCCCATATCATTGAGGCTCCAATTATTAGAATAGACGGTGTTGTTGTGTAATTTGACTTGCTGTTCAGTTTCTATTCGGTCGCTATTAATCTGCTAATTGGCCCCTATACAAAAAGTGAATACAAATCTATTAGCTGGTGAAATGCAACCAAACAACAGTTCAGATGACACCCCAACTCCGCTCATCTTAGGAAGTTGAGCCTCAGTTACCGGGACCTCAGTTCGGGGAATGTCTTAGCCGGGGATTAGCCGGAGTCTTCACCTAAATAAGTGACTGAAATCCAGCACCCAGTGGAGGTCTCACTCTAACTGTTCTCGGAGAAAGAGGCTCTAGTATTCTTCTAAAAGTTTTAGGGGAAATCATGTACTGCGATCAAGGTTTTCTGACAATCCCAACTAATAATAAGTCATTATCATGGGTCTGGAAGTGCAGAGGGACACCGTTTTTAAGAGGAGTAGAACTGTGCCAAAAGAAATCGCGTCGCACAAAGTGGAGTGTGTAGAATGGAAATTAAATGCATACTCTCTTGAATGTTTTCTTCTTCTGAATCAGTTCAAGACGCCAAATGGCTTCCATTTCAATTGAGGAATATTAAAATCAAGTGTATGTGTCAATGACGTCATAAACTTCGCACGCAGCCAATTGGAGTTTACATCAGTGTGGAAAAATTACCTGCTTCAGCTTCTGTGGAATTCTCTTCTCGCACAAACCAGCTTTTTTTGCGGTACTGAGCCTCGGGTAGAGAGCTACAGTCAATTGTGCTACAGTTTCCAGTTTTACCTAGATAATGATTCGCTGGGCGTATGTTCAGTGATGTTTTTCTTCTGGTAATATTTCTACATGTTCCATGTATGTCATTGTTAGCGCCTGTTGGAGCACCTTGGGTATATACATTAAAAAATAAATAAATAAATGATATATACGGGATCCAAAGCTCCTCAACTGGTTGCTGTCCTTCCAGGGTAAATCAGAAAGATGTACTGGTGAAACAGTCGCAACCCGATAGGTTGTTGGGGGTGTGTAGCGTTATACCCGGGAAAGGCGGTGCGGCTGAGCTCTGCCATTGGTCAATTTACCCAATCAGCCAATCACAAAGCACGTCCCCATACCATGTTCCAGGTATAACGCTCTACACCCGTTGTTAGAGATTCACATAAACCTACTCCCCATTAATATTCATTAGATGAAGTGGAAGTCAATTTTGCATTCTCAACGCATACAGAAGAGAGCATCCGAAAGTGCCTTCAATTTCCATTCTCTATACTTGTTCGTGTGACGCGATTTCATTCAAGCATATGTAGTTCTACTCCTCCTAGGAACAGTGTTCCAGCTGGCTTCGCTTTCTTTAGCTTTGTGGCTAGAACTGTCACAAGACTGGTCGTAGTGATATAGCAACGGGGTTTCCAACAGAATATCAAAGCGGTTCCCGATGCTCCTTACCTTGAGCATAGTTAGAGTGAAATCGGGGCAGAACCTCTGTCAGACCAGACGCACATAATTGCCGCTGCATCAAAACAGCATCTCCTACCAACCAAAATTCACTGTAGGCTTCTATGACCACGATTGTCCAGGTTACTCAAGTGAGGGAATGTGACTCTCGAATTTCCGATTCTTAACCCTATGCACTACTATGCTTGAAGTTGCTTAGAAGACGAGGAGTATGTTGTTCATCGCAAGAGCGTGGACTTCTTCAAAACAGCTCTCAACAGCGAAACGTTCCAAAACCCTATACCCAATTCATTTTCAACTTCTCCAGCATGTTCTTTGTTTGAACCTGGGCATTGTTGTAGTAACTGACACTTTGCTTCTGCGCCAGCCAGGTATTTAGGTGGGTACTCTTCTTTTCAACGGGGAACGCCTCTTCACAGGCATGAAGGTGGAAAAATGCTGTACATATTCATGTTCTGGACCGCCAAGCACATTATCGCTCTCAGGAAGTCGCCGACCTTGTCCAGGTGCATCTGGAAAGTACTTGACAGAGCCCCACAAAGTCCACCGATTTAGCAGGTTCTTCGTGAGTGTCACTGTAAGAGTGAGTGTCACTAGGCACTCGAGATAGTATTTACAAATAAAATAATGATCAGCTGTTTATTTTTTGGTGGTTCAGTCATCGAAGAATGCTTTGGAACATGTATCTTTCTTACTTCCTGCCTACACGAAGCCCTGGCTCAATCTCTGGCGATTACTCATGGTAGTTTTATCTACAACGGTTTATTCGGATTTCGATATGGACATTTGGTACAAACCTCAAAATACGATACAATTTATTATATTAACAAAGACTAGCAACATTGAACTATATCACAAGGAATCTAAACCCCCACATACAGCCTTGTAGTCGAGTTCTCGGTAAAAAGGAGACTATGTAGTGTAGACTCAACGAACGCGGCAGAAGCGCTATTTCATTGATTAGCCAAGGAAAGCTCGAACTTACAAAAGGTACTATTACATCGTCTATGTATCTTCATATACGTATAAATCTCTGCACATCTGTACTGCCATAGTACCGCGCCACAGGTGGCAAGGCGCATTAGCGTGGCCCCAGAGCGCTGACCTCCCCGNACTTGTGCGCACAAGGTGCCAGCAACCTGCTCTTAACATAACCACAGATTCTTATTAAAAATATGTGCTACTCCTCTCTCCAGACCAATAATCACGTAAACCTGCAAAATGTTGTTGTGTTATCTGCGCTATGGGTGCGTAATGGTGAGACACTGCGAGGCGTTTCACTTATACATGTAGTCCCGAAAATAAACAAAAACCAAATTCTTTGAGCTGTTTGTCGCTAAATAATCGCTGCAAATGAATGATAAGTCAATGAGCAATAAAAAAGTAGACCTCACAGTTTCGTCGGCGGGTATCATATCTTTGTTCTAGAACGATGTATTGAAACCAGGAATTAAACTCATCCATCGGAGTTGATTCTGAGAACGTTCTAGTTTTTTTTTTTTATTGGCTCAACCTGTGCAATCAGATATCTGCTTGTTCAATCCGCACCTCCATTTGCACGTCTTGTGCCAAACAGCGTAGAACTCACATCTAATGATAAAATTGCGCAAAATATGTGAGGAATCTAATGAATTTGATGTTGTTTCCCATGCTTGAGTGTGTCCATCTCGACGCCCGTGG
Organism: Ancylostoma ceylanicum; assembly: GCA_000688135.1. Classification (NCBI taxonomy): domain Eukaryota; kingdom Metazoa; phylum Nematoda; class Chromadorea; order Rhabditida; family Ancylostomatidae; genus Ancylostoma; species Ancylostoma ceylanicum. The sequence continues at coordinate 233,904 of JARK01001595.1, forward strand.
GATGTGGTGAGGTGCGCATATGTATGGTCTGGTAGCGCACACAGGGCCCACGATCTGACATTGTCCGCAACTACGACCACACTTGTTTCCAACGATGGGAGAACGCCACAGAATTCCTTTTGAAGGAGATGGATGCAGCACGCCAAAATAGAAAGAATGACACCAAATTCACATCAAAACATTATGAAGTAGGCTTAGAAATCAAGCGGACGTAATTGCGGACAATGTCAGATCATGGGCCCTGTGTATTCTCGTGGTCACCGCGGTACAAACGTCAGCTAAGACAGACAACCGGAGACTGCGCCACGCCGCCGCCGNGCGCAGAGGGCGGAATTGCCTTAGTAGTGGGCCAAGGAAACAAAATGAGCCTAAGAAAGCGCAGCGTTCCTTCCAGAGGATATTTGCCTGCCTTTTCATAATGTTTTCCTCTCCCTAGAACAAGTAATGAGAGAACCTGTGACGAGAATACCAATGTGGGGCACTTTTTGCCATCGCTGTGACAATCAATGTGCCGTCAAGTTATGAGTGGCGGGTTAAAAACAACCTAATACCTGTCCCATAGAACATCATTTTAGAAAAGAACGCATGATAATAAATACACGGCAAAACGCATAGAATTCCACAACAAAAAAAGCTATACTAGAATTTCAACAAAAATCAACAGCAAGAAATGGAGCTTATGCATATATAGGAGGAGATTTGCTGTGAAGTTTGCTGACAGATGTGCGGACAGCTTCGTAGGTCACGAAATTGAGCATGAACTGAACGCCGCGATTCATTTCTAATGTCAGTAAACTTGGCGATGAGCTATACTTGTCTAAGCAGATCAGCAAGGAAATTCCAATTGATTCCTATGCTCAGAGTCAAACAATGCTACAGCTAACATTAGGTAAGTATTCACAGTACATATACACATAGGCCCGTCTGGCATGTTGAAGCAGCAGCAACCAGCGTATCCCTTGTGCAGCATCCAGCTAGGGCCAGAAGAGAAAGGCTGGCAAACCTATAGATAGCGGCAAATATCTGATGCCGCGCCGCTTGAGGGATGCATGGGCGTATTGCCTGCTGACAGTTCTTACGTTTGTACCAAGCGGTACGATAGCACTTGTGGCAAAGACTCAAGCTGAATCCTCAAGAGATCATGCTCATATATGACTCAATTCCAGGAATTTCTGAAAACATAAACGACTATAAAAGACTTTCAGCGTTTGCAGAAGAAATAAAGGATAAAATTTCAATAAATTAACCAGGGAAAGCTTGGTTGAATAGCCGCTGCAGCTCCTGAAGATCTTCAGTAGTTCTAAATAGATACGAAAATTAAGACAACAGACAGTTTCTCTCAAAGTTCGCGCTTTGGAATTGCTTACTCCAAAAAACTTACTCTGCAGCGAGTGGGCCCGGATATGGTTCATTGGCGTGACAGCTACTGTGGTGATTGTAAACCTGAACAGTCATTGTAAAATAATAAGAATTCGGCAACTATCGGGCGAGCCTATAGGGCAATTTATACTAGGTGTGTGCGTCTGACGCGCGTGCATTTAAATGTTGAAGGATAGGGTTAGTCGCAACGCTGACGCAGCTCAGACGCACGCGTCTACGGCCTCGCGGCCGCCGCGTGTTCTTTTTATTGAGGACTAGACGGTGTGCCCGGCTTCGCTCGGGTGTTTCATTTTTCCCGGCAGTTTAACGCTGATGACGGCAACTGTTAAATCCAACGATGCTTTCATAGCCCTCATCATTTCTTGATTAGCCCAGAAATTCTTTTTCATTCACCTCTGTCAGCAAGTAAGAAAGTAGGAAAAGTTGTTTTGTTGTGGTTGTCGTATTCGTGTTCAACGTAGTAAAGAACCCCAGTGAGCATGTCCTCACCGAGCCGTGGCAAAAACCGCTAAAAGTCAATAAAATGAGTATGCCGCGTTGACCTATCTTCATGGAAATTCTCCCGCAAATGAATGCCAGCGTCTGATGTACGCATCCTAGTATAAATTGCTTCTATGAGGAAGAATCATATGTAAGAGTGGTGCACCGAAAGTTATAAATGAGGCTGGTAGTAACAACCATGGTGAGGAATGAATTTTAAGCCTGTCAAAAATTTATTGAAAACAGGGAGAAATTCATTGAAATAAAACTTTTTACACTGTACCAATCATATAAAAGAGGTAAATCCTGCATTTTCCACGAAGTGAAGCAAACCTACCGATGCATTCGTGATTCCAGAGTAGTCACATCTTTTACAACGTCTTGTTTTCTTGGGAAAATGAGACCTCACGTGGTCCAAGCCCTGTCTTCGACAACTCTGCTTGAAATGCAGAATTTTACCGCAACCCTTCAAAACAACGAATATTAAACAAGAATTCAAAAAGAATTAGATCCCGCAGGCGTACCGGAATTCTACATTGATACTCTCGAGCACTGGCCTTCAGTGTCGTTCTGTAATTCGACATGATTCTCTGAAAATTGGAAGGATAAACGGATTTAATACAGGAGTTTCTCAAGCACCTACTCCTAAAGCTAAAATTTATATGCAAATTATGCGACAATGGCCATATATTGACTAACCATTTTTCTCTTCCTCATCACTTCCGGTGACTCTCGAGGAGAAAATGATAGGCGTGGCGTACGCTTACGTGATGAGCGACCAGACGGGGGCTCAGCCTGAAGTGGAGGCCCCACTTGAACGCATGGTACCTTTTTGGTCACAAAATTGATTTCAATAGAAAAAAAAACTGCTCTCACAATCTGTTACCTTTGGCTCGCAAGGTTCAACTTTCACTCGAACGTTCTCGAAAAAACTGTTAGCGGCTTGATCAGTCATTGGCAATGAAGAGGGTTTTGCACCACAGTCCACTGAACTGGCACCTGAACAGAACGATCTTCTCTTCAATGCTATGCATTACTCGTAAAATGAAAGCAACCTGCGGCTGGCTTGAGGCTCGAAAATATATTCAAATCAATAAATGAGTCCGGCGAAAGCTCCGCTATAGGTGTACAACTCTGGGCTTCAGGTTCATGGCGCTCACCCTCCAATAATTGTTGGTTTACCTGAGTTGAGTGCAACATCATGGCAAATACAATGGCGGTCTATCATCCTTGCATTGCAGGGTACCGCCAGCCAGTCTGCTCTGCCGCGCCGCACCACCTACAACTATGTATAGGTGCTGCGACGCAGCGGAGCAGACCGGTTGTACTCTGTGATGCAATGTTGGTTGACCGCCACTATAGATACGAATGGACCATGGGTAATGAACAGGTATTTGATTTACCTATTGTCAGAACGCTGTTGAGTTCTTTCATGTATTATATTTTTGACGAAAGCAGATAACCGGCTTGTTTTATCTCCTGTTGCCTTACCTCCTTCTACTTCCCTAGTACCTTTGCAAATAGTGCCAGGTAATGTTATGAGTTTTGAAGGTACAAAGCCTATTTCTTCTTCCCTTCGCATGTGAACATCCTCGTCTAGTATAAAACAAACGCAGTCATCACCTGACGACAAGTTTCGCTTCGAGGAAAATCGAAATCCTGCCTAATTATGCGGACACAGAACTCGAAAAGTGACAAAAAAACTTACCAACAATAAAACACAGTTGGAAGAGAACCATGAAAAGTTTGAATCCAAACTAACCGGCAGCTCCATGGCGACCCCGTTCGCAGTAGGCACTCGGCCACTCCTGTTACTTTCATCCCTAACCCAAACCTAAAAATCTCTATTAAAATCAATTAGTGGACCGGAATAAGACCAACCAACATCATTTGTCACTGTTGAGGAAGAGCCTTGAGAACTTGTGACAGACACCAGATCCGGAGCTTCGCACGGGATTTCCGGCACATCCATTACGACACAGTGACATCCGAGGCTCGACTATATACAGAACAATATCCATTGTCTGAGTAGTGTAAAAATATTTGTAAAACTAACAATCAGGCGCTCGAGGTCGACGCCCCGTCTCCGGAGGGCGTCAACGGTGGTTCCATAGATGTTCACTTGAACGTGTGAACGAGGTTGCAAAGATGCCCCACCAGCCGGCGTCAGCATTGTGTCTCCATCTTCCATAACAGAAAAATAACTCCGTTTAAACATTGAAAAAAAAGAATGACACTTGAAAGCCTGTGTTAGCGAGAATCAGAGGAAGCAAAGATTTTGCTGCTCGCATACGGCTTCTGCGAATCGTTTGGCGAGGATCATGCGCTGCCCCTAAAGGCAGCACCCACGGTGTATTCTCATGGTCACCGCGATACAAACGTCAGCTAAGACAGACAACCGGAGACGGCGCCACGCCGCCGCCGTGCAACACCGCCGCGAGGCCGTTGCGCGGCGTCGGCCTTGCCGGGCGCCCGCTTAACGCGGCCTGAAGGAAGAAAACGATCGATAAGAAGCCGCCACGCAGCAGCCTCGCGGCGGTGTTGCACGGCGGCGGCGTGGCGCCGTCTCCGTTGTCTGCAAGCGCAGATGTTGGGAGCGCGGTGACCACGACAATATGCTACCAGACTATACATGTGCAAGCGCACAGGCAAGCGGACGAGCCAACGCAGGCTGGTGTGGACGAACACCACAAAAGCTACTACATAGACACTGCAGCGATATCTCCGCAGGTTCATAGATACCAATTCCTTGTGGTCACTGTTTTGAATCTCTGTCAATCGATTATAATTACAACGACTTTCTTCAGAGCTGAAATTTCTCGTGAGCGCTGCCTTCAGGTACTCGGTTTTTTTTTCGGGGTTAACTTTTGCAAACAAAATCAATAAGTGAAAGTGGTTCACCAATGCGAACGGGTTATGGCACATCAAACGAGGCGTTATCGATGTTTACTCTTCATCACTAGATTGCGAGTCCGATAACACTACATTACTTCCAAATAGATATTTTTGAAAAGCGCGAGTCTTAAATGTAGAGTGCTTTTAAAGAAGAATCACCTGTATGTATCCATTTTTTCCACGTAGGACCAAGCTCATCCAGCAATTCTCGTATTGTTATTGGAACAACGACGTGATCCACAGAGAAGTTCCTGTGCCGTGTTTGGTAGTAATTCGAACTGTCATCAACTTAAATCAAGACCCTTACTGTGTATTCATATGGAGCACTGAGTTCTCGGTGAGAAGACCATCTCTAACAGGAGCTAAGAGCTTCCGCAAATCAGATTTACTAAGGTTCCTTATGTAAAGATCGAGCATCTCCTTGGAAGAAGTGTATCGTGGGGCGTCGGAAACACACATGACATTTCTTTGAGGAATTTCATTGTCGTATTGCATTAACTGAAACAGTAGCTAATTTTCAGCGTTTCCTTTATTCATTTCTCCAAGTTTTCTAACATCCTGAAGATAGTCGCCTATGATTTTCGTAAATTTAGGAGTACACAGTCCCTATAGAGACTTGGATAGTTGGATTGCAATATTTCTTTTCAATTAGTCATGTAAAATAAGTCAGAACCTTTTGTTGCCTACGAGGTCGCGATATCTTTGATCGCCGGGCTGGTGCCACCCCTAAGGTGGCAACCTATGTACAGTCCTTCTCAAAAAGAAAGACTGATTGCGCGACTGCACCATCGCTGCGGAACCTGAACGAGGAATGCGGAGAGAGCATACTCTAGGTGAGAGGGTCGAGAAGATCCCGCCGTGGTTCTGCAACCGCCACGCTAAGAAACCGCACGCGCAATCCGTCTATCTTTTTGAGATGAACTGTATTAGACATTTGACTCGACGCGATTTTTTCCAATAGTCGATATTTCGAATAACTCGATTTCTGGGCTTTTCCGAACAGTCGATATTTCGAACAACTCGATTTTTGGACTTTTTCGAGTAGTCGATTTCGAATATTCGTATCGACATTTTGTCAAGTCAAAAGTAGTAACCATGAAACGGCATTTTGGCGTATTATCTATGTACTCAAATTCAAAACCTCTTCATGAGATCGTCTCGGGTGCTGACAGAATCCCTGAATTATTTCTGTAGCCAAAAAGACATGATATAAAAAAGAAATGAAGTTCATGCACTAAGCTAAAAGTTGCAGGCATTGGCCGGGATTGCAGTGTATAATGTACACTTCGATTCCGGCTTTGAATATACATAGGAGATTCCGAAAGTCGAGCATCAACATCGGTCTGGAAGTTCGGTATGAGCCGGATGGCCAGACGGTTGCAACCATTAGATGCGCTACTCGAATCCCAAAAGCAACTTATTTGCTGGTATATGTTACAGAGGCGGAAACCTTCCACAGAAATATTTGTTTCAAAACTATAATATTCCTCTTCTAAGCGATAAATGCTAGATGATATCCACTGTTTATCCCCAAAATTGGCTCAAAAGCTGGATGCTCATAAACCCATACTGCCAACTTCGCATGAGCTCTCTCACAGACTTCATTCGATCCTCTTGACAATCTAGATAAGAATTTCTGGAAGCCAATGCCCTACTGTTCAGACGATAAGCCGATCCACGTGCAACTCCACTACGGGATATTTCCGATTCTGCTGCACCAGCAAAACAGGGCTCTTGAGACCTCTAACGTATAAAATATTTCCTTAGGTAACATCACTGGAAAATCACACTCAACGATGATCTTTGGTTATTACAAACCGTTCTCCCAACATTTGAAAGCAGGAAGTATATCAACGGAATGTGCCGAAGTGGTTCGGTGAAAATTACGATTAATTAATAAATTATTAATAATAAAAAATAATAAATAATAAATTATTATTTAATTATGCTGGCGTTGACCTACACAGACTGTATGCGCTGATTATTAGTGTTCCGCAGCTCCTATGGTAGCCCCTAGGCATTCAAGTAAATTAGATCAAGGGAAAAACTGTTAAGAAAGTCAAATTTGCACCATCTAAGTGACATTTGTTCAATGAGATTAATAATAAATTATGGGAACATACGGCGGAAACCCTAACAATTATTCGGTATACTAGTGAATACTCAATAGGATGTGCCACGCAATAAGTTCTAACTAGATCACTCAAATACTTGTCCAATTGAGTAGATGAACTAATTCGCTTCTATGCCAGTTTTTAAACGCTGTTAGATCTATCTGAAGTGTGGACAAATATATCTAATTATTCGAAGAATAGTCGAGCAGCTGCCTCTTTCGAATAGTCGATATTTCGAATCATTCGATTTTTCCCTTATTTCGAATAGTCGATATTTCGAATAACTCGATTTTTAGGGTTTTTCAAATAGTCGATATTTCGAATAACTCGATTTTTGGGCTTTTTCGAATAGTCGATATTTCGAGTCACTCGAAAGTCGATTTATTCGAAACTCGACTTGATTTCACTCGGTCGAGTCAAACGTCTAGACTGCATGTATGGCGGAAGAGGCTCCACGGATAAGAGACGTATCAAGTTAGAGTTCTCATCAATACAAGTGATTCAAAGGTCTTCAGTTGTAAGCTTTTTGATGATATAGAAGTTTGATGTACTCACGGTCACACCCAGAAAAAGAAATAGAAAGTTTGGGTTTACTGCGATACCAAACATGTTATTTCAGTTCGTTTCAATGTTTTGCAAAACAAATGAACCGTTCCATCAATTTCTTGAAGCCAACAGAATCGAGGAAAAATTACCTCTACTCTTGCTCCTACATTCACAATCGAATATCGGTGAAGAACGACCGTATACGCTTAGGTGCGCCTTCTTGCACTTCAAAACACCTATGGAAAATACATCCACTCGCTTTGGATAGTTGCAACCTTTATTCCCATTTTTGTCTTCATGACAAAAAAAAGTTACAGTATGCATTAGTTAAACTAGCCATGTGAAACTACCGCTGTCGTGGTATACATACGTAGCTCACGCCGTATCGGTGCCCGCCCTTCGCTGACGTACTCTGACCTGGGATTCACGAAACGACAACCAAGATTTCTGAATTTTTCTTGTCTTGCTTGGGACTTTTTACAAATGTCACGCGGTGGTTATCGATGCCCCAAGCCTGTGGCATATTGATTTGCATACAATAACATTAATACTACGCATGGAAATTGCGGTTAACTGAATCTGATCAAATTAAATAATAACCATGAACAAATAGTCTGAATCTGCAGCTGAGCAAAGGTGAGGCCTGTAATGAGTGAAAGGACGCCGCATTTCATCTTATCACAAGTCCACGATGCTGACTTGCTGTAAACTGCTGTTTGGCCGCTCCGATTCAATAAAAGTCTCTGTTGTATCTGATATCGGAATGACATCTCTGTAAAACACATTTCTGTGAAATATAATACGTCGCATAATTCTGTTACAAAGAAGAAGAAAACTAGAAAAAAAAAAGAACTTACTTCTGCATTTCTCCCAGTGCTATCAAATCCTCTCCATCTTCAGAGACACCGCTATTCCCCCACCTGAAAGATTTAAATGTACATACCTATATTGTAAGCCGAACAAAACATGATAAAATGACCTGCCATGTAGACCTGTCGGTAGACTGACGTAGAAGCTCATGCTGCTGCTAGAACAACATATAACAGCTAAGTAGCAATCGAGACAAAAAAAACGTTCCAAAGCAAAGGAGGGTATCAGACGTATTTCATAGCCTAACTCCGGACAATAAAGGCAAGGAGGCGATCATTGCATTGTTCGCACTAAAAGGTGAGAAGTTCCAGTGGAAATAAAGTAATTCCTGCTTGAATTGTCTCGTTTATATTCCCAAAAATGTTTCAAGCATTGATCTAAAGATGCATGAAATTATGTAGTCATACATGCATAGTTACATGCACGTACCTACATATACACTTACATCTTTTATTCAATTCATTTATCTATTCATTTATTTACCCCCTACACTACATATAAACCGCTAGCGCTTCTGTGTACTTTGAAGATGTGGCTATGACTCGGAGCCGCTATACGTCAATTCGCAGCGTCGCCACAACGCCCAAAACGTGACTGAAATAGACAACGATAGGTAAAAGGGGGGGGGGCTGCCGTCAGTGGAGGACGCGCCCTCCTCCCCCCCNAACGCCACCGGCCAATCGCAGAGCTCAGTCCTGCCGCCATCTCCAGATATAACGCGTTACACCCAAGAGGAAGGGGTGTACCCAGGCGACTCTGATTGGCGCATTCGGGGCTCCTGTCACGCCCACCTGTTTGAACTCGAACAGCGCTAAGCAAAAGTGGGTGTGGATCATCGTGAGGGAAAATGGGGCGTGGTAATGTTTTGTGATTGGTTCGTTCAAATCCTCCTCCCGCCCATTACGGCTGACTCGTTCCCTTCGCGCGCGACTCCACTATACATCGCTATGCAAAATTTGAATGCGACCGGGACGAGTTGATCGCAAAGGGCGGGAAGACTCCGCCTCATTTTCTCTCACGATGATACACACCCAGCACAAATGGACCATGTATTACGGGACTGACGCCGTTCGCGTTCAAACAGGTGGGAGGACGGGCGCCCAGAGCGCGCCAATCAGAGTCGCCTGATTACGCCCCTTTTTCCCTCACGATGATACTCACCCGTTGCACAGGCTCTACCCCTATAACGGACGCGTCTGAAAAATTCCCCATATCCGCAAATGTGCTATGCCTTACACAGAACTCATTCCACACGAGATATTGTCCATAGACACTCGTCAAGACAAGTAAATGGAGGGTATGTAACACATGAAACAAATTATCTCAGAAATCGCACTTTATTACTCTGTAACAAGGTACAGAACCTGGTAGTTTTCTTTCGATGAGTAATTCTGAAAGTCAACAAAATTCATATAACTACATCAATCATAAACAAAATGCAGAAATACACCAATAAAGTATGAGCTGAATAATATGCTAGAATCAAACATAACCGGTAGAATCAATGTAAAGTATCACTATCGATTACGAGGTCTTTAATAAAGCAAGCACAGTAAACAACAAACAATCACGCCTAGAGGAAAGCAAAATACCATGGATTGAAGAGAAATATCCTACATTTCCGCTTAATTTCACCTCTCTATGCGAGTCTACACTATCATTTATGAGCAAACCTAGGGGTAAATGTCACGGGGGAAATGAGATAATTCGGAAAGAGATCAGAAACAGTAAAAGTATAGCGTAGAACAACTATAGGGAAACTAGAGTGAGCGTCGACGGAGTTGACGAACTTGCGGACTTAGCTGGAACCGCTACCTTACCATAATGGCTAATCATAGCTACAGTGAGCCCCAAAACGGCCGTAGACAAGGTGCGCGACTGCGGCGCGGCGTTCTTAGGCAGAGACACAGGGGCTCTGCATGCTGGCCCTGGTGTCTCTGCCCAAGAACACCGCTCCGCGGTCCCACCGCGTGTCTACGGCCATTTGGAGTTCACTGTACATATATCTGATGTTCTTTATCGTACGTGATGGTTTCACGCCGTTACGGCGGCTGCAAGTACGTGCCACGGTCGCGCTGCGGTACACGTTCAAGTCCGCAAATCTGAGAACTCCGCTGACGCTCACTGCATTGGCGAAAAGACCGTTTCCATGAATGAGAAGCCGCAGCTGCACAAGTACGTTATGAACAATACAACAGGTCATTACAAAATGAGCAACAAACTCTGACAACATTGTAAACTAACAAGCCAAAGTGGTTCTCACTGGAAATGAAAAGTTAGAATTGAAACGAAATGAAACTCATCGTTGTGGCACCCATTGAACGTCTTCCACTTGTTGGTGTCGAACCAACGCACTTTGAGATGTCTTACGGCCAATTATGGTTCACAACGTGTGTTTACACATACACACGGCTTTCGAACATTATCCACGACATGATAACTACGCAAAACTGCACCACAGCTCTATTTGCTAATCACATCACACGCTCTGGCAGTTCCAAGGAAACGATAATCTCTGGCTCCTTTGCCACGCTCGGACGGATCTCGCTTCCCTCTCATTGCAGCTTGTTCTTTTACCCATTTTGCGCAAATACTGCGCAGCTCCTCATGCGAAATAAATGCAGGTGCATCGAATTTCTAAACAAAAAAAAGGATCATAGGAAGAGGGTACTGGGTAACACCGGGTAACTCACAGCTATGAGGTACATCCTCCAGAGCACCCATTTCAGTGGTTCAATCTTGCTGCGTTTCTCCAGCACTCGCATCTCCTGGTACATTAGGTCGACGATGAACACAGCTGCCATATCTGCCCATGCTGGCGCTCTACCGACTAAGTCGAGTTCCCACCATGGTTTATTCTTAATGAAGACTCTATCAGCTCAAGAAGGCAATTTCTACGAAAGGCATAATGCCTTAGGGCAACCATTTCCCCTATGAAAGTACGGAAGAAAGTATTGGAAAAACCTACCAACCTTTCTAGAATCGGATGAAGAAGGCGGACTGTAGGTTAGTGCCGGCGAATTCTTGAAAAATCTAGAAAAAGACGTTAGTAGATACTGTCTGTTTCACTAATCTTGCGTATTGGACGAGGTCCAAGATTAGGTAAGCCCCGCCACATCACCATATTTTTTATCATATTGGGCGTGAGCCAACCAATGTAACGTGGCGGAACTTACAGTGAACTCCAAATGGGCGTAGACAAGGGATGGGACCGCGGCGCGGCGTTCTCGTGCAGAGGCGCAGGGACTGCTCTGGTTGTCTGCTACGACGTGGCACTCGAGTTCTCTGCTGCTGGCAGAAGCAGACAACCAGAGCAAGCATGCAAAACCCCTGTGTCTCTGCCCAAGAGCGCAGCGCTGCGGTCCCGCCCCTTGCCTACGGCCGTTTAGAGTTCACTTCACGTCATCTTGGGCCTCGTTCGATATGCTACATTGGTGAAACAGACAGTAGCTTTTTTTCGACACTATTAACAAAGTGATAGGTTTTCACAAAAAAAAAGAATCCTCCATGGTTGGATTAGAGAACGAAAATGAGGGGTCCAGAGAGAAACAGGTTCAAATTACGACAAAAAGCAAAAAAAAAAAAACAAAAATTCATCAGCAGCTTTCAGATAACATCCAAAAACGACGGCTATGCCTCACCTGTGCGCACGTTGCTCATTCATAAAACGATCATAAAGAAGAGACCCAACTGAGGTAGTTACTATCGATTCGCCTGGTACTGTCGCTGACACCTAGAAAACACCAGCGCGAACCCTCAATATCATCTAGACAATTCACCTGAATAATCTCAACATACCCGTCTGTGAAAAATATGACACGTCGCTCCGACAGCAATAACGCCAAGCAATAGACCAAATAAAGATGTCCAGAACTGAAACACATGCTGAGCCGACGTCAACCAACTAGGAGGCAAGACGTAAATATCAGCTGAGTTAGGCTCGAAAATGATACTCACTACAAAGTGTTTCCATGTGAACGGCCGATGTAATGGCGTCCGCACCCTGGCTGTACGATTACCGAGCCAGGTAGAAACGACGGCCGCGAACAGTAGCGCGCGCATACAGTGGTCTTCTATGAATCGGAGCTATAAAAAAGAGCACTTCATTTCATGTTGACATGAAATTAAAAAATCGTGACACTTATATCTGCTTACATGGATAAAAGTAGTTGAGAAACTGCCAATCCACATATACACAAGGTCACGTGCCTCCCTTCCGCAGTTTCCTATTATATAGACACCTAAAAATTAATCAACTGTGCAGGTGGTTCACCACAACATCATTGATAGGAGTTTGCATAGGCTCAAAATTCATTCGCATGTTTACATGATGACTCTGCCACATATAATGAGTGTCCAATTAAAGCACAAAAACATTGAAAGGGTACTGATTTGTGAAGAAGACGTAATCATATACTGTATGACGACGATGATTCGCTATTTGTGCCTACTTTACCACCTCTCCGGAAATATGGCACACTTCCTCGCGCACTTTCTCTCTACTTCCTCCCCACTATTCTCATTGTCGAAATAAAACACTACGTACTGAGAGATAGGCACACAATTTCAAATAATTGAAAAACGAGGTGCTTTCAATGGATGTAAAGCGTTATGCTTGAAATGGTCAGAGCAGCTCTGCAATTGGTCAGTTAAACGATGAATCAGGCAATCTCAGAGCTCAGCCGCACCACCTCTTCCAGGTACGAGACTTCATGCCCTTTTGCACGCTATTACATGGGATGCAAACATGTCCTCTAGAAGGCAGATTACAGTGACGTGACAAGTAGTTCTTACACATAAACAAAAAAAACAAAATGTTAACACGAGAAGCAAAACCAATCGAACAGCCAAATAAGGAAAAAGACAAACAGGTAATCTCACCAGCTGTGACAGCCGCTGCTAACGCGGATACCATGAGCAAACTATCACTTGTAGATCTGCCAAAAGTGACACTGCCAGCCATCCAGCAAAGGAATCCTTAAGAACCAAAAGTGAATGTTAATTTTTTTAATCAGCACGAAGGCAGCATCTGCTGAAATTTTCGTGTTCAATGTTTTTCTATATTCCGGGCCCCTGATTGGAGTTTATATCACACTCACTGAACGCTAAAATCATAAGAAACACTCGGAAAACCCAAGAAAATGGGAACGTCCGTTTATGTAAAATTTAAGCCATCGACAAATGTTCCCCGTAGGCATCAGTGGGTCCCGCGAAAGGAGGAGAGTGGATAGCCATAACCTATGTGCTCATGTAAAGATAGCAAGGACTGTAAATTGGTGCATCATTGAGTACTTTTCCTATAACATCTATGTGGCATTAGGAAGGTCCTAAGTGCCAAAGGGGGTTCATTAGTAGTCGACGGTAATGGAGCGGTTCCAATAACGTATGGCAGAGAAGATTACCGCAGAGGATTGGCCCTAGTTGTCGACCGTACACAAGCAGATTCCAGATGGAAGTATTTATTGCTGGCCACACCTCGTACGAGGAAGGGCCAAATTACGTAACAAGCGAACAATTGGCCCAGACAGGTCGCGATTGCGACAATCTATAGTCTGGTAGCATACACAGGGCCCATGATGTGACATTGGCTGCAATTACGTCCGCTTGATTTCTAAGCCTACTTCACTAGGTTTTGATGTGAATTTGGTGTCATTCCTTCTGTTTTGGCGTATTGCATCTATCTCCTTCAAAAGGAATTCTCTGGCGTTCTCCCATCGCTGGAAACAAGTGTGGTCGTAGTTGCGGACAATGTGAGATCATGGGCCCTGTGTGCGCTACCAGACCATACCTCTTGCCGCGCTTTCGACCACAGTACATTCGCAATAAGGTGACTCCTGTGCCGGTATAAGCGGCACCTCCTTTAGAAGTAATCTGTAGTATCTAATGTGCTTGTGTATCGCCCAGATGAGGGCCTTGTTTATGACCTCACTGATATGTTTATGGGCTTCGCCCAGATACTCTATGCAACATGCTTCACCACGCCCATTTATTGTCAGCGTTCTACCATTGCACCACTAGGTGCAGGTCGGACGAATAAAGATCCGTACCACACAGTGTTCTACACACAAGGGAGCCACCCAACCTCCCAAAACTAGGCGCCACCCAACCGCCTCAGTAAGCCACCACAACTCCGTGGCATTTGCTTCACAACAATGGCTCATTAGCAACACTTTAAACGCGACACAATTCACAACAGAAGTTAAAACATATTGAAAGCAAACCAATGAAAACGTTACCAACCCAGCCATACGGCATAAGCAACTGAAGCCGCAAATCTTGGTATAGAGAATGGCACCATCCGCGACAGATTTGTCATTACTTTGCCATTCCTGTAACTGAAGTAATCTCCCCCGATGGAACACATATTTTGATTCCTATCAAACCCACCTGTACTTCTTCAACTCTTCACCTTCCCCAAGTTTGAGCATATTGTAAAAATTTACTTGTTTACCAATATAGAAACTATCATATAGCGTTCCTAAATTCAAGACTAATCAATAGAATGGAATGAAAAGTCAACTGTAAATAAAAACAAACCCAGCAAAAATACCCCTCCAGTAGAAATGTAAACAAATGCCTCTGGGACTTGTTCAAGGTACAGTTTGTGAAGACCGACAACACCACCGACCATCAGTAGAATCCTGAAAAACTGTCCTCTGCAGGAAGAATAAAAGTGACCACAGAACACTGTAGGAGATTGTGAGTTAACAAGGCATGACTTCCTCCCTAATGTCTGTCCAACTATCTTCTCCGGTGAAAAGAACCATATCATGATCAACGCCATGGGATAATCAAGGATTCCACCCACAGCAATTTTCACTGCTCAGTAAAGAAATGGGCAGGTAACTACCTATACGAAAACTGGACTTCCTACAAACCGGATTAGATTTTCAAAAACCTGATTGGCGCCTTACCGATAGAAGAAAGACTTGGTTCTTGCATCATATTTAACGCTGCCACGTTTAAAAGGAAAAAGGTCAATAAATTTTGATGGTATCGAAAGGTTCCACATCGTGTCACGTAACTAAACATGAGCGCCAAACGCTTTTGGAATAGAAAGTCATTGCTGATCAACATGGAAGGAGTTCCACGTATTGACCAGAACGATGAACAGCGCAAATTTCTTATCTCTCTGTATGTATCATGGATCATCGTTCCCTGGTCATTCCCAAAATTGGCACGGTTCATTTGATTAGCTTGCACTCAGCGTCAGGTCCCGGTAGATAGTATAGAAAAAATCGATATTACGCGCTTCCACCACGATGGACAGCTCAGCTTTGATCTAAGACGATCAATAAGGTGCAAAATGAGTTAGGGTATCTTTTAAACCATTCTTGGCTCCTTTTCCACAAGTTCAAAAAGGCAGAACGGCCTGACGCTACGCGCGCGGGTGATAAGCGTCCGTAGAGGCACCAGCTCGCCTCGACCACCCACCACCTACGCATCGTAGGTAAAAATTCCTAAACAGCTGCCCTCTTGATCTATTAGATCGCAACCATCAAAATCTTTCCATACAGTAAGTCCCACAGAGGATGACTATTAAGGGTGTAAGTTGGAGTAAAACCAATAAACTGTAGCAAATGTCCAGTGACATAACTGAGCTGACGGATGCCTACCGCTTGGTACGCGTATTGCAAGTTTATGCACCCGTACTCAATTGCATCGCATTTCAGACAGACTATATGTAGTCTTTCCAAAAAATTCTTGCCTCCCTCTACACAGCGCGTCGACTAAGCCACGTCGCAGCACGTATGATAATGCATAGGTGGCGCAGCGCGACTCAACAGAAGGGCGGTGTAGCAGGAGGTGAGGATTTTTTGGAAAGACTGTACATCTGCGGAACATGGTTTGAGAGGCGCTCTAACATAGTCTCCTTCATGGTAGATTGTTTTAATAGGAGCGATACACTATCTAAAAGAGGTACAAAGCAAAACAGTGAACTCAGTACGTACCTGGCCTTCAGCGCATCTGCCAGCCGCCCATCGTTCACCTCGTTACCAGCGCAGCCATCGTCAGCCATGTCGGCTGCCTAACTAAACTCCCGATCTGCACTTCAACTCCTCCTCCTCGTCGCTCTGACAACTGGCTACAGTGGCGCTGGCACGATATGATCACGACCCTTCACAGTCCGTGCACTGCCAGGAAACAGATCTTATCACCTCTGTAGTTCCAGTTCTAGCAGTAAGTAAAAACGAAAAACGTTCACTGCGACAACATACGCCACTGGCTGCGAACCTTCCTCGACTCATTCAACATCACATAACTCCCAAAAATCAACTTTTATCAGCATTTGAATAAACATTTATATTAGAGCCATAAATCTTCTATAAAAAAGGCGGCGTTGCGACAGAACGAAAATCACACATACTGCGGTACATCAATACAAACGACTAAATACACTCTGAACCCATGGTTAGTGAAAAAAAGAAAAATTAGGGAAAATGCGCCTCTAATAAAGCATCAGCAAGTCGCCGTTCACGAGTAGACAAGTGGAAGACAGAGAAGACACGAAAACAAAGAAAAGAAATAAAAAGAAAGAAGAGGACAAACGCCGACTTGTGCGCACATTGACCTAGATGCAATACCTTCGAGCTATGACGACATCAACGTGTGAAAAAAAGAACAGAAGAATGACTGGCCGTTCATATACCTCCATTCTCCTTGCAGTAACCGGATTACGTCGCATCAAAGGTATTACCGTCAAATAATACTCACCACATTAGATCAAGTTATCTCAGCATGATTACCAGTTCAATAACACAGAGAATCACGCCATCTAGTGCAGACCACAAACTCCAGAAAAGAAGATTAAATATTGCCACAAAAAGAAAAAAAAACAAGATGTAGGAATGTGGGTACGGTAAAGAGGCCGTCTGGGTTCCACAAGTGGGGAAGCAATATTTCGGCAGGAAAGAAGCTTTTAGAACACATTTAATAGCAAAAGTTACTCAACTGTCTGCATGCTTCTGTGTCTACTTCTTACTAAAGCAGAACGCTTCAGAAGGTGATAGACGCAGACTTGTGGAGATACATACATACTAATTTCATTTTTGTTCGAGCAATGTCAAGTATTACTCCCTCAGAAAGCGCCCGACTCGTCTGGCCGACTTTGCCGTGCGCTAAGATGACATGTATACAAAAGGAAATAATTAGCAATAAAATACTTCAAAACAAATGACAGAGTTCTCTTAATCGATCTTCACTGCCGCATAAATGCGTCGCAGGAACGCGTATGAAGCATAAAATCCGATAGTACCGGTGAGGAACCAGAAGGTGATCGCCATCAGGGCGGAGTAACTGAAGTACAGGACAGTTGGCACGAATCCTTCGATGTCCAGCTTGGTGTTGTAGTAGAAAATAGAGTATGCCATCACTGAAAATGACCGGTTTAGTGGGAAAATGTGAAAATTTCATATGATTGTTGCTGATTCAACGCAAAAATGCCCAGAGACCTGCTTTGTGCCCCCTTAATTTGTGATTTTATGGAATGGGAGAGTTGTCATGGCAAAGTGAGACATTTGACACGTGCGTCACCATTGTTCAAAACGTTGTGTAGTATTTCAACGTCAAAATGACGTTTGGTATACTTTGTTTCACCGGGAATACAATAGTGAAGACATTATAGAAGGAGAGTTCGCGAGAAATAGTGTCGTGTTCGGAGAGGAAGGCGAGAAATGCAGATTAGGGCACAAATACTCAATTATAGTCGTTCTTGAAACGGGCTATAAATGGCTCAGGTGCCAACAGATGCCCCGCCCCAATTTTCCTTGGATAAAGACCTTGGCGTGTTCTTTTTTTTTTTCGAGAAAACAACAAGGTGCTTCTGCGACTAGCCTTTCTTACTGTTTTGATGTATAGGAAGTTTCTGTGCAATGCGAACAGAAAACAAAGTAAACAACTCACCATAAACCGCCGATCCGCCGCTGACAAAGAAGGACTTCCACCACCAGCGATAATTCTGAAACAACGATGAACAATGCTCAAGGATTTCTGGACTATTTCAGAACGTACCTCTGCGCAGAGCATGAAGTATGTCGCTACGATCGATATCTGAGCTGTACTGATCACAAGGATCAAACAAACAATGAATAAGAAACCAAACAGATAGTAGAACTGATTCTCCCAAATTGCCTAAAATTTAAATCAGGAAACGTAAATGCAAATATAGATAAACGGCCCTATAGAACGTAGAACTTACCGAGAAAATAAAGAACAATTCAATAAACATAGCGCCAAATGGCAGGACTCCTGCTAGCAGAGTGCAGGGGACCGTTTTCAGGTACCATGGCTGATCTGGTACTTGGCGTGGAATCTGATTGGTGCGCACTGGATGGGTGTAT
Organism: Ancylostoma ceylanicum; assembly: GCA_000688135.1. Lineage (NCBI taxonomy): Eukaryota > Metazoa > Nematoda > Chromadorea > Rhabditida > Ancylostomatidae > Ancylostoma > Ancylostoma ceylanicum. Next base: position 252,529 of record JARK01001595.1, read on the forward strand.
GGCTGAAAATTACCCAGGAAGGCATAGGTAGTATTAATACACATCGCTAAAGCTGAGTGAAGCATGTTTCCAGGGTAACCGCAGGAAATTACAACAACTGATCAATCTCGTTGAAATCCTTTGATTGAACAACCCCCGATATCTATAAAATTCCATGGAACTAATCAATGGGAACCATCAGTCGAAACAAGATTAGCCTCACCTGCTTCCTATATCCGAAATAGAAGCCAAGGAACACTAATGGCAAATCGATTCCGAACCACATCAGCAGAAGAGCGATCATGGTGCCAAAAGGAACCTGATGAAGTTTATCAAAAATCACATTGGAAGAAAAAAAAATAGCGACTTGACCTTACAGGATACTTACGCTCAAATTTTCTGCTTAAAATCAAAAAAAAAAGTCAGAGGAAGGACGTACAAAACTTGCTTCTTCAAGAAACAAAAAAGAGTTCAAAACTTACAGCTCCTGATGACTGTTTGCCAATGAGGAAGAAGTTGAGAAGGAAACCACTTCCAAGAATAAGCGAAGGGAAAAGAGTTCCGGTCTGAAAGATTAATTTGCAGACGTCACTGCTATTGCGAAGGTGAAAATGAAAAACGAATTTCACAAAAAAGAAGGAAACAAATGGAAAGGAAGTGAACTTTTTGAAAAGAAACCAGGAGAGCATCCCCCCTTCCTTCTCCTCGTCCCGATAATTTACCACTGAATACAATTGAAAACTGAACTACAAAACTGTGGTCAAATATAAAACTACAAAAATAATAAAAAGAGGGTATGAAAGCCAAAGGAGTCACAGCTAAAAAGAAGAAAACCTCTAACTGGAAGTTTAGAAATGAGCTCAAGAAAACAAAACCGAATTATTTCAAGCTACTACATTAGAAAAAAGAAAAGGCTCCAGAATTACTAAATGAAAACAAGAAAAATTACCTGAACGGCACATCGAATGGGATTTCGCCCTTTCATTGTCTTGTACAGTCGACCAGCATGATAGCCGCTGACTAGCCCCATGAAACAGAAAAGGAACACGGCCGCAGACATAAGAGAACCTCGGCTTGCTGGCGAAAGCATTCCCAGCATAGCGAAGACTGGAAAATAAGTATGCTTGAAATGAAGCATTGTTCAAATTGTCTAGAAATACGTCGAAAGCAGCACGAATGCGCAGGATGAAAGCGACGTTGACCACGGGAAATCCTTCAAAAAAGGTAGAATGATCAAAATGTGAGGTGATAGAAAGCATTACAGAAAAAATGGTAACAATAAATTTACATATAAGCCGCGATAATTCTCTATAAATAGCTACACCACTAATGGAGTAACTATGCATGTGGAATATGATTATGAAACAGGGCAGAACAGCTGAATAGAAAAAAAAGTTGAAGAAGGTCAAAACTTACAAACAATGATTCCAACCATTCCAAGAAGCTGTATACCAGTTCCAACCATATTTACGAGGATCATCTGATGAGGTGGTGGACGGAATACATCACCGTGAACAAGCTTCCAACCAGTCTCTTCTAGCGTGTCATCCTAAAAAAAAAACGTTTGGCTTATCCTGATCTCCCTATTTCATTTCAAGCTTAACTCATGGCCCCAGTGTTAATGAGGTTATAACCAAACCATTCTGTCGAATAAGCCCGAAGCAATCGCAACTCATTCCCCCCAAATTTTTCTCAAATCCCTCTAAACAGAGAAAAAATGCCTAGTAATCAAAATCCCAGATGCATTTCCGCTCTCACGTCGATTTAATTCCCAACGGTCCACATAAATATTCATGACTTTCCACAAAAAATGAGGCCAGAGCGTCAGGTTCTCGATAGCAACCCGTAGTATAAAAAAATCAAGGACGTTTTCTCTTGTTGAAAAAGTGCATCAAAAGAATCCACTGGAAACCTCACCTCAGCTTCATCCTTATTGTAGAGGGCGATATCACGGCGTACTGTTCGGACAATCGACACACTCAGGAAACCTATAAATAAGTATGTTCATTAGGAACAAAAAGATCAAATTCGCTGCTGAGAAAAGAATGAGGTTTACCACTCAGAGACAGAACGACAACGATTGAGTTCAGGATACTGAACCAGTGAATATCTACGGCCTTCACAGAAAGGTAAACGTCCCAGCGACTGGCCCATGGGATCTAGAAGACGTATGAAGAGGCTGCGAGATCAGAAAAAAGGAGGAAAAGAGCATCTTACATCACTAGGCTCCCAGAAGACGCTGTAAGTCCAGTAAATCTTCTGGTCTTCCTCTTTCAACTCGTAGAAGTTCATGTCCTTATCGATTCCGGTGCATTCCTAGGTGAAACCAGTCAGGTTTGGTTGGACATAGAGTAGGGAAAATACCTTGTTATTATCAAATGTGACAGTTTTAACCGAACGTGGCTTCACTTCAAAACCAACTACACGATATAGTCCTGGCATATGCTCGTGGTAGAGCATTACAATGTCCAAGTGGTTGTTGAGGAACACCTGGAACGAGAAAATATTATAGAATAGGAGCGTGATATTCTATCCATATGCAAATGATGCAACCCTGCATCCATCAAAGTAAGAGACACCCCAAGGCGAAATATTGCCTTGATACTGGAGTTTTGGAGAGTCGGGAGTATGAGAGATGGCACAATATTCGGAACAGTCAAGTCTGCCATACCAGGTGAAAAATTGAAAGGTTTCGTGATTTTCTTATCAACGCACGGGTGAGATCTACCAGAGAAGATTGAAAATGGAAAAGGAAACGGCCACTAGTTATAGAGAACGGACTTTTCGCAAAAAATCGATCTGCTTATTTATTCTCCAACTTTCTCATTCAGTACAGTGCTAAATGACTGTCAAGTTTCAAGACATGAAAGGTAGTAGACAGGAGTTTCCAGACTGTCACAGGGGAATAAGAGCAGGAGGAAGCAGTGAAGTGAAGTAAGCGAGGGCCTAACAGTCGTGTTCACTCTCTATCCATTCCGTTCCCCTGGCAAGTTCTTCCAGGAACAGTATGAATATATCACAACACACACTATTAACAACGTCCCAGGTACTACACAATACCTATCCTCCTTGACTTGTAAAATGGTACCAGACTGGCCTGGGATTATGGCTCATGAATACCTTTAAGATTCAAGCGAAGCGATACGCGTAATATGATAAAAATCTCCATTTTTTCGTTTTGCCTCTCCTCCGAGGCGTCTGTGAGAGGATTAGCTACCCCCAAAGGTTCTTCAGTAGAAGGAGGAGTGGCTCCTCTGAAATCAGAATATGAGAGATCCTGGGGTTATCTAAAGTATGTTCCGGGTAGGTGAAAGTAGATCATGGTTGTAGAGCAAATTAGGGAGGAGGCATTTCCATAGTAAGACAATGTTAGAAAAAATTGATTGATGAAATTTTTAATTTTCTGTACATGATGCTTCCAAAAGGAGGGCCAAATTAACGCCAACCACTTCATCCTTTATCAAACATTGCTTCAATGGTTCTTTTCGAGCCTATTTTCAAAAATAACTTGGCTAGAATGAAAGTGAAGCTGAACCACACCTTTCCATCCTCTCCAACCCAGCCAATTTTGTAACCAAGATCGTAGAACGTCTCTCCTGTCTTTGGCACTTCATATTTGGTTGCCGAAGGGAGGTTGTCAACCAATCTGAAGCATTGAAAGCCTACTTTAGTCTTAATTCCACTGTAACCGTACTAGCCAAGCATAGGAACAAAATTTCAAAGAAGAACTAACAAGTGCGCATGGTAGTCCTCCTTAATACGCTCCATTAACCTCTTCGCTGCCGAAGCAGTGACTTCCATGGGGTTCGTCGTAGTGCATGCAGAAGCGCATCCAACGTTCTTTTTCATGAACAGCTATAAAAGCAATCGATAATTCAATCTAATTTCAATCTTCTCCAATTTATGTAAGCACTTAGATCTAACCTGGTACGGAGTGTTCACGATACGATCTCCACGCATCACTTCGCCGAGATTCTCCGATTTGTACAACAAATCTCCATCAGGACGACAAAACGGAAGATAATAATATTCATAAGGTACAATCGTTTTCGTACTCGTTAATTTGATAGCCTAAACATGGCGTGATCAAAATAGCAGGTAGCCAAAAAGACCATTAAGTTCAGAGAATAAGCGCCCACCTTAACTTCGATTGGATCACCGCTTTTGAACTCTACAGGAGCCACTCCAGGGACATAAAACCCTTGTTCGAGCGGTAAAAGTCCCAAGAAGACGATGACGGACCATAAACGGTTAGACATCGTCCTCAACTAGAAAATCACGACTGAAAACCCTAAACATCAATTTGATGAGAAGGAAAAAAAACGAAATAGTGGGCGCAACGAGCTGTGAGGAGCACGTGACAGTAAAATTTACAAATGCAATGGAAAACAATGACTTATCCTTGACCTACAGACAATAAACACTAAAATTCACAAGGACCCCTATTCGATGCAAGAAAAAGAGCTAATTTATATAGAATATATCCCTACAGCGATGTTTTCACGTAGAAAATATCAGGGACAGAGCCATCCTGAATTCCCAGGAAACTGCAAGACCAACTGCAACCCTATCTACCCACCCTTCAGACAAAATCTTCTCGAGTATTCGTCATGGAAAAATCAATTGTTGCCGCAGAAAGACAATTCCTCACAACCACAGCCTGCAGCGCAAAAAACAACAAAAGGTGGCAGTGACACCAAAACGCCCACGGCTTCCGTACGAATATGGCTCTTTCATAGAAAAAGTGAGCCCTCAGTGAGGTTTTAAAGGTGAGCAATGACAGAATGGCCAACCAAAGCTATCCAGTCTTTAGCAAGGCCTCGGCAAAATTGACCACATGGATGAGTCACTCTTTGTTCGGTTAATTTGAAGTGCAAAAAGAAATCGACCAGAGTTTCCGACTAAAAAGTAGTTCTTTGCCATATTCCAAAGGCCGCTTGGTCACTGCATGTGCAAGGAATTCCTGTCATTGAAGAGCCAACTCTTTCAGTTCATAATAAAAATGGAAGGGTCCTGCGCAGAAACGCCTGTTAATCAAGATAACGGAAGGTGTCTTGTTGTGCGGATATAAATGAGGATGGCTAACTAGGCAAAAAAGAAGGCTTGCAACCATTCCAATTTTTAGATCCAATCTGTACGAAAATGGATGAAGTCTGTATGAAGATGGATGGGAGTTACAAAGAAATTAGAGAAGAGGAATAGGCGCATGAAAAAAAAAAACTTAATCGAGACGTAAGAGGCCGCCCGTACTTTTCGTTGAGAATTTCATGCCGCATTGACCAATGTTCATAGAAAATCTTTCGCAAATGGATGTGTGCGTCTGATTAGTCGCACCTGGTATAAATTGCCCTTACCACAACATTTTCCATGCAGAAGGCACCAACTGTCGAGACCCGCACAATGCGCTGCCCCGCACGCCAACATGGCACTCTGTCTGTCTGCGCATCCACACGTGTCATTGACATTGCTTTTCTCATTCTCGCCTTTCGTTTCGTGTTCTAACCTGTCCAAACAGATAATGAGACGAGTGTGAGGTGACTCAGCCAGTGGGAAGTCTACCACACATATAATCTGTCTCAAAATGGGATGGAGTTAGTAAAGAAAAAAAGCGCACAAGAAAAGCAGTATTTTGCGCAATAAAGTCACATTTAGCACACAGATACTCAACTTTAGTCATTTTTGAGAGAGACAATGCTTTTTAACATCGGGAAGACAGGAAAACCCGCGGACTTGCTAGGTGCTGACGAAAACAGAACCTCAGGGTGTTGATATTGTTCATGGGCAAGGATGTGAGGACCTTAGCTTTGCCCCCATTTGCAGCCATTTTCGACTTCCGCCTTCTGTTTGGAATCATAATTTCGTGGACCTCCCTGCTCAGGGACTTTCCATGATAAGAAAGGATAGAAATGTGAACGCATCCTTGTCTGGTGTTAAAAAAAAAAACCGTTAAGCCGCCCAGTGTCTCTTGATGACTCAGTTCTTTGCCGACTTTCGGACTACATGATAAGAAAAGAACTAGTACTATCACTTAGTAAAGAGCTTACTATCAGACAGCTCAGGAGCCAAAACTTATTAGTACAGGGTAGTTTGCACCGGGTCCTGAATGGAACAGCCTGCTGTTCAGGGTTAGCAAACTCAAAAAAGGTAGTGAGGCTAGTTCTGCCGATAGGTAGCGAACAGCTGAGCGCCTGGGTTACCGACTGAATAGTTAAATTAAGTTGAAAGGTGCCTAACTATTGCAAATATAAATATTTTTGGATTTTCAACAGTTGTTGCTTCAATAATGTGGAAAAAGGGGGAACTCGTGGATGACGACGCACACCAGTGAAAATGGAGTTGTGAGTCATCAAAACAGTTCACTGTTACCGTGTTATTGAATAAAAGAATGTGAAAATCAACACTCCGTAGAGAAATGAGAGTGAAAAAGAGAAAAGAAATGAGAATGATCCTCCGTGGGAGCCGTCGACTGCCACGCCCCATCCGTCATGCCACGCATGCAGCCGTCGACTACCGTACGCGAAAATCCATAACCCCATTTTTCGATCGAAAATCGTCCAGTGCAAGCTTTCTGAACAATCGAAGTTGACCTATCTGTCTGTGGCCGCTGCTCTAGATTGGATTAGTCGTATTGTAGTTGATTTTTGCTCTTCCTGGTTCAAATGTTGGGAAATTAGATTGAGAAGGAAGTTCCTGGGTTTTTTTTTGTATATTCCAGTTGGAAGGGATAAGCCGACTCAGTCCCATTCATTTTTGGACCGAGCATTTTTCGAGATGAATTGTAAAACTTTCTTTTGCCACAGGCCGGTATTAAGAATGAAATATGGACCAACGTTGAAACGTTAGGTCCACAATTAAAAAACATGTACAGTCCTTTTCAAAAAGATAGGCGGATTGCGCGTGCGGTTTCTTAGCGTCGCGGCTGCAGAATCGCGGCGGGACCTACTGGACCCTCTCACCTAGAGCATACTCTCTCCGGGGAGGCGGTCGTATGGCGCGATTCTTTGGGTGGCACTATAGGCAGGCCGGATCTGGGAAGCGCTATTACCACCCGTTACGGTCATGTGTCGCGGCTCTCCTCTAACAACTCGTCCACACCGCCACAATCACCTCAGCCTACGAAGGACGCAGAGTCCAGCACGACGTTTTCCCCTGGTCAAAGCTTAAACAAAGCCTTCATCAAACACTACTAAGCCTCTTTGCATGTGCTGCTTGCAAAACTACCATGAAAATTCGTAGAAAAGTTGAATTTGGAAAAATTATTAGGAAGAAAATCATCGTGGCTTTGTCGTCCACTGGCTGTGCAAAATTCTTGAGAATGGGGTTTAGGCCAAGAGCGAGTTCATAGTTCAAACTATAATCGAGGAAATGTACGGAAAATCGATGGCGGCGTCCCGTATGGAACGGATGATTGCGGTGAGGTGGACGAGTTGTTCGAAGACTCGTTACGGCCAAGCCGCGACGCGTCACCGTAACAAGGTTGGTAATAGCGCGTCCCAAATACAGCCTGTCCATAGTGCCACCCGAACAATCGCGCCATACGACCCACACCCCTCTCTCCGCACCTTTCGTTCAGCTTCCGCCGCGATGGTGCAGTAGCACAATCAGTCTATCTTTTTGAGAAGAACTATACATAATCTGTGCACAAAAATCAAGATAGATAAATGAGAATAAAATATAAAATCACGAAAAAAATCCGTATAGTACATACGCGTCCTTCTCACATATGCCATTCCTCCTATAGCCCGCTTCAAAAACAACGATAGCTGAGCATGTGTCCCCCATGATCTGCATTTCTCGCCTGCCTCTCCGAATACGGTACTATTTCTCGCTTTCTCTCTCCCTTTCTTTCTTGACAAAATCCTTCTCTGAAACGAGTCAGCGTAGCTTCATATACAGTGGGCGTCAATGGCGGTGACCTGTCTGCGGCCTCGAACAGAACGCGGCGCGACCGTGCTGCTCGAGTGAGAATCCTCTCTGGGACATCAAATTATGGGGTTTTCTTGATGGTCAGTTAGTTTTCTTATTAGTTATCATCAAATATGATGAACAGCTATCAAGAAAACCCAGATAAGCCACTGCGGGCGACGATTCATGCGTGAGCGGCGCGGACGCGCCGCGTTCTGTTCGAGGCCGCAGACGGGTCACCGCCATTGACGCCTACTGTAAAAATTTCGGGAAGTATGCAAGAGCATGGTTTTCCAGAAATTCGTGAGGGATTTGGAATTCATTCCTAGACCAACATGAGAAAATCTTGGTTAACATGAAATCATGAAATTTGCTTGGTATGTGCCTGAATGAGAGCGCATAGTACATGGCGTTTGTGACAGGAAATTGATGCTTGCTACAAAAAACTGAACTTTGCACGGTGTTACGTAAACACATGCATCGCTTGCCTTCTCCTATACACGTGGCTATAATCTTTTTCAACTATAGTCTGTTCCATTGGCGAAGATAGTTGAAGAGACGCTACGGAGAAGTAGAGCGCAAGAGAGTGCACAGGATTTTAGGAGGATGACGAGAAAAGCGGGCAATAAGCACGAATACTCAGCTACCGTCGCATTTGAAACACATTATAGTGCGTATTTCATGCGTATCCCATAAATAGTCCATCTAAACGTCTGTTCAGGTCGTATGAAGCCTGCACAAGATCTGCATGATCCATGCGTGGTGGAAACTTGTTACAAATCGCACCTCAATCACAGCCTTTTTTATTTATTAAGCTGGTGGATTGGTGAATTCGTTTAAACAAGAAGTTGCAAAGGGTATACGCAAGCCCCAGAATCTCGTAGTTTCATCAGTTTTCAAAATGTTTTGTTGTTAGTTTTGATGTCATAAAGTGAACTCCAAACGGGCGTAGACAATCGGTGGGACCGCGGCGCGACGTTCTTGGGCAGAGGCGCAGGGGTTATCCGTCTGTTCCAAACGTTGCGGCAGTTTGGTATCCATGTAGATGACCTGCTTTTCTCTCATTCCTCATCAGTCGCTGCACACTTTCCCGCCTTCTTCTGATCTCTGCTGTCTACCCAACTATAGTCCCTGGTAAGACGCACTATACTCTTGTTCTTTCACGGTCGTCTCGTGCATTTTATCGAATTAATATGCAGACCAACTATTTATTGAATGTTCGGTTTCAGAGTGCCATGAATGAACGTGCACCGACAAGCAGTACAATTGAAAAAGGAAGTTATGTTGTCGTTCAAAAAGTCGGAGGTGAACATATCCGGGTGATGCGACTCTCTCCCAAACAAAAGGTGCTCATTGAGAAACTGAAGTTCGAGGCTGACAGGTACTGCTTCCATATCAAATCATATTTACTATCTTATTGAGCTATTTTATTTATTTATTTATTTATTTATTTATTTATTTATTTATTTATTTATTTATTTATTTAATTAATTAATTAATTACCTATTTATTTATTTATCACACCATAATCTACGCCACCATCAAACATGGAAGAAAAGAGGAAAACAGGTGAAAGAAACCTAATTGGCTAGAATGCCAAACCGATTTCTGAGTAAAAGTTAGAACAAAAAAGGGAAACAAAAATTGAAGGGTGCAATTTTACGACTATTTCCATGAAATTTTCAAAAGGGAAGATGTGCATGTGTTTTCCACGTAATTCAACATGAAACGGAGTGACTGCATTCCACCGGGAGATTTCTTGGCATTAACTGTTTTCTTCCCCGCATGAACAAAACCTTGTTTTGTTCCATGTAATTTTCGGTTCTCTGTCTCTTTTGTATTTCAAAAAATTTTCCGTTTCAAAAGCGTCAAAGGAAGAATAGAAATCCGAACTTAATTCACTTCTCTTCAGCGCTGTCAAAAAATTAGGGAAATGCAATCTCGTTATACAAAGAAGTCACATTTTTACCGCTGATTTCCAGTGGTTTTCCTTCTCGTTGTCGTCTCTCATCTTTATCCCACTTTCCATTCAACTTCTCTTAGTAAGCTGTTATGCCCATAAGAGAACAAGCACTTCTTGCCCCAGTTTTCATGAGTACTTACTTGTAATTTACTTTTGATTCAATTCAATTTTCTGAGAATATCAACCCACCATTCTTTCACGTATTGATCGCTAGTATAATATTCTAGTTTAGTGTGTTTGGACACCCCTTTGGGCTTTTCGAGGTCTCATCTGGACGAGCTGTTCCCGTATGTGCTTCCCAACTCGTCCAAGACGAAGGCGTTGGAGACATTGGTATGTTTTTTATCCATACACAAAACTTCACCATGCTTTCTACTGTAGCTACTGCCTTTCACCTTCAGAGCTTCGTGATGTGAATGGTAGCGCTGATAGCGAATCAACAGTGCTGGAGGAATGTAATCAGGAGAATCCAGAGGTGAATCCTGCGCAGGTGAGTTTTTTTCCTGGATTTTCTCAATTCTTACGTGATTGTTCCGGTTCAGGCTCTCCAGAAACTCAGCCAAGAAGATGTACTCAGTTTAAAAGGTCAAGGGATCTCAGCTGGAGAACTGGTATGAGTACTCTTCCTATACTTTTATTATAGAAATGCGTTTAAATACTTTTTCAGGTCTCAAAACTAGTTGAAGGCAGTAAATCATTTAGTTCTCGGACGGAGTATGCCAAGAGTAAATATATCCGTCGGAAAACGAAGAAGCACTCTGATAGGTACTTTTTTTATTGTACTCTTCCTTTTCCTTCTTACTTTTCTAGTTTCTTTGATACTTCCGATTTCATTTGTTGTGAAATCTTCTCTAGATTGACATTTTGTTTTCTTTCCTTCAGGGTTCTCATCCTGAAGCCAACGATTCGGCTACTTTCCCGTTCATACTATATGAAAGACTGCATACGGGTTTCGAACTTGAGGTATGTCGTTTCCTCCTATTAGTTTTTCTTTGTTTTCAGTTTTCCTTATACGTATTTGCAAAATTTGGGGCTATCAACGTACTTATTATGGGCATCTCCTTTTCGCGGAAGGCCTAGCCACAATTCTTATAAGAAATTCTGGAAGTTTGTTGAGTCTGTTGAATTTTATTGAAAATCTGGGCACTATTCGGCTAGTTCTGCCCCAAAATCTCAAAATGAAAATTTTCTCCCAAACTTCGCCTATGGGGGTTTTCTGAGATGCTGAAAACGAATATCCTATCCATTTTGTACGGTAACCCCATTTTGTACGATTACGGTAGGTGTACTGTAGATACGGTATCTCATAAAATCCTCTCAGATTTTGCCTAGAGGGGTTGTTTTAGGCGCTAATGACGATTATAAACATTATTTTGCATGCCACCCTCTTTTTCTTCCCGAAATTGGCATTTTCTCCGAATTTTATACCGTATGCCTACCGTATCCCAATAAAAATGGGGTTACGGTACAAAATAAATACGATATTCGTGATCGGCACCCCAAATAACATCCCCGTGCAAAATTTGAGAGGATTCTGTGAGATACCGTATCTACAGTATACCTACAGTAACCCTACAAAAATGGAGTTACGGTACAAAATGGATACGATATTCGTGCTCAACACCCCAGAAAACCCCCCTAGGCGAAGTTTGAGAGAAAATTTTCATTTTGAGATTTTGGGGCAGAACTAGCCGAATAGTGCCAAAATCTGTTGAGTCCGAATGCGCTTTGTCAAGAAATCACACTCAATCTATGTTATCCGTTCTCTAACTACTACTTCATAAGAATTGTTTCTTAAAGTTATACCTGTATTATGTATCCTTTTTTACAGAGTTGATCAGTTGGGAATGATTCTTCAATTAGCAGCTATCCATCATGGCAAGAATTGTGTTGTTTTTGATCAGGTAGTGAAACTATCTTTCCATATTTATCATTTGTCTTGTTGAGCTTTTGCTGGTACTACTCTGATCTAGCCTGAAGTGTTAGCAAGTACAGATATAGCAGCTGTTTGGGTAGTACATATTATCAGTTCAGGCCTCTTCACCAAGGGACCAAACTATCCAAAATTTTCAATAATTTTTCGCAAGGGTCACTTTACAGACACCACCCGCCTATATCTTCATGTTTGTGATTGTGCTGGATTTGGGAGTTTTGAGGGATCTAGGATCCAGTGGTACTTTCGTTCTAAAATCCTGGGATAATTCCACTAGTTTCATTTCACACGTTCGTATTATCTTGCAGGTGCTAGGACTCGTATCTGCTGCAGTTGTGGATCGATTGGGCGGTCAAGGCTCATGCATACATCTTCACCGAGGACTCATTGCTCAGTCCATACCTTGCGTTCATAGTATGAACTTCACAGAAGAGGTATTTTCATTTCAGAGCCGCTCAAATCACTCTGTTCATCATTTTTTCAACGTATTTTACGTGGTACATGTGTTTAGATCTTTTCCACCTTCTTGCCAGTTCGGATAGCCTCAATACTGGGAACAGCCAAACAAGAAGATGACCAAAAAGAAAATGCTGCTGAAGATGAAGTGGTCGAAGAGGGGGACGGTGACGTTGCTGAAACTGAGGTATTTTATGGATAAATTGGTATATGACCTAGCACCCAATCGCGTTTACACCTCAGGCAGTGGAAGGCACCTCAGCTGCTCGAAAAGCTGATCGCCTGGCTCGAGAGAAACGAGGGCTCTCTTTGCTTGACGAAGGAGTCGACTCTTTGATCATTGCTACGCGAACGGTGAGTTTTTTCCCTGGGTTAATTGGAGTCTAGGAACTGTCAACTGCTGTACAGACTGTCATAACCTTTACCTATGATCTCGAAAAGGAAATCTGGAGCGAAATGACCAGTTTAAAGCGTATTTGCATAGATATTGTTGCAAAGATGCATGTAAACGTTCACGAATCCACTTTTTCCTTCTGCAGGTAGATCCAGTCTCTGTTCTGGAAGTGATCTTCTCGAAGCTACGGCCGAGCGGCTCGGTTGTGATCTACGGACCTCACATAGAGGTAATGTTTTGAGTGTATTTTCACCTAGAATCGAGCTAGAGTTGAGCTTCTATTGCGTTTTTCTTGCTCGCACGCAAATTTACATCTTTCTTTGGTTTCATATATCTCATAGGTTGTAAGTATATTTACTAGTTTTACTGGAACGGAAGTACCTCCACTACCACTCACTAATGTCCTCAAAACTACTGACAAAATGTGTGGGTAAATGACTTCTGGGAATGCCTGGATAGTTTTTTTTAACATCGTGGACTTCACAGCAGGAATTTGACTTATTGTTAGTAAAAGGATAAAGGATAAAGTAGTCGGCGTTAATCAATTCCGTCACGAGGGATGCGCCACGCATTCGACTTCATCTGAGCATCGTAGAGGCGTTGAATGCGTATGTGCCCTACACAGTGACTTGCGGGGGGCATCCGATGAAGCAGGTCAGTGCTTCATCCTCCCAGACTCCTCTGGTAGAAATTTACCGACCCCGGTGGGATGGGCGGCTTGGTTGGCCGCGGGCGCGATCGAACCATCGACCGTGTGCGTGCGCAGCGAGCCTCTTACCACTGCGCCACATGCGTCCGACTTATTGTTAGTAGGATACAAAATGAAGTAGGCAATAGCTGCTTAAGCACAACAGTTGTAGAGTGTTGCTCGCTTTTTTTTGCTGTGACAGGAGCGGTAACCTCTTGCTCTGCAAAAATTTCTCCTGTGTGGGTTAGAGTGTGGAATATTTGAGGTTCCGGTATAACCTACGTTTTTTAGCCGATTCTGGACGCTCATCGTTGGTTAATGGATCATGACTGTGTTAATGTGCGCCTTTCTGAACAGATGTTCCGGATTCATCAAGTAAGCTACGCTCTTGGAAGTTTTGTTGAATTTTTTTTTTGCATTCGCAGAAATGGCTCTAGTTTTTCTCAACCGTTTTAGTCAAATGTCAGCAAGTTGAAGGTTCTAATATGTTTGTTATTGATGTGTTATTATTATAGTACATTTACCAACCTATGTACAGTGGGCGTCGATGGCGGTGACCATTTCACGGCCTCGAAAAGCACGCGGCGCGACCGCGCCGCTCACGATGGAATTGTCACAGCGGGTGGCGAATCTGGGTTTTCTTGATAGTTGTCCATCACATTTGATGGTAACTAATAAGAAAACTAACTGACTATCAAGAAAACCCCATAATTAGATGTCCCGGAGAGGATTCCTGCTCGAGCGGCGCGGTCGCGCCGCGTGTTTTCCGAGGCCGCAGACGGGTCACCGCCATTGACGCCCACTGACTCATGTACAATGTTTCACATGAAGCTGGCTAGCCTCCAGTCTTGCTTATTTGGATTGGCGGATGGTATTTATCCCTTCAATCCCAAGTTTCATACATAACTTTTCCCCTTTCTTCATTAACTTCTCTGTTCATTGTTAATTTCTCCGTTTGGGAAAGGAGAAGGGAGTTATCCACTCATTGTTCCATCATTAATCAAATTCACTTGTTAACACGTGATAAGAGATAGGAAACCATCTTGGGGAATCGTTTGACACGCAGTTCAATGAACCAAGAACTGATTATTCGGTGTGCGAAGAGTAAGTTGACCTTGGCCTTAAGAAGGAAATGTTCTTTTGATTCTCGACGTGTCGCTGTAGAATCCCCAGTACTGCCGGGAACTATGTATTATTACAACTCAATTTTTTTTTTCGAAATAAGTTTGCTTTGAGAAAAGGAGACCTCAGTGGCTATGGTGTCTGACTCCTTGACCGAGTGATGTTTGTTTCGGGTGCGAATGCCAGCGGATATTTTAAGGTTCTTCCCGATCGCACACATCCTCTTATGGCGCAACACGTCGTAGGAGGTCAACTATTAAGCGGTATCAAGGTCATGTCGCCTGGATCGTCGGGATCCTCTTAGTCACGTGAGTTTGCTACTTCGTTCGTTTTCTGTTTCCTCTAATACTGAATGCAGAAGGTTATCGAAACATTGCTATTTGGGAAGTTTTGTGACAATATTTGTTATTTGCTTTATTTTCAATCTTTCGCAAAAAAATCACATTTTTTCAACGTTTTGTGCTCAATGTGAATTATTAGTGATCCAGCTGGATTCAAATCCTATTTGATTGGCTTACTTCCATGAGCTGTGAAGTACGAATTATTAATATTATAGTTGTGTCATGTTCTTTATACGCATTTTTTTTTACAAATGCGCACTAAACATCGTGGTGTATGATCAGAGGTGTACGTGGCGCTTCGTCATAATTCATTGATTTTATAATTATCTAAATTAGGATCACAACAGTTACTGCTTTTTCTGCTGCAGTAGTTATTCTTCGCTGTTTCATTCATCCTGGCGATGTTTTGCCGTTTTGGTGTGTGACATCAAAAATATTTTTTTTCGAAAGTTAGAAACTTCTCAATTCCGTCATTGGAGATCGCTTATACTGCGTAGAATTGGAATGACCCAACACTAATTGCTTGGCGGATTGTAGCTGACTCTGTCGAGGCCCCTGTAGGCAGTTCTCGGCACCGCGGGATGGCTAGCTCCGCCCACATCCGATTAGTGTTTGGGTCCTTCGTTGTTGGGCTCTTTGTACCCTTCATTGCTTCTTGTTGCTCCTCGTAGTGCTAGGGTTCCGTTATTCTCATCTATCTCTTTTGACGATGGAAAGTTTTTCCATTCTCTAAGTTACTTCCTTGGATAGGTAGTTGTTGCCGCGCTCTGTTTACAACTTGATTTGTGGATAAGATGCAAGCTTCCTTGGTTTCCGTTGCCATTCCGGACCTCGCTGCTATTTCCATATTTATATTTCATACTAATCTATCCTTCTAACAACCTGTTTGCAGTTCTTCCCTTATTCGTTTTATTTCTTTTTTCCTTCATCGAGCCAACATCTGTGGTGACATTCATCACTCAGATTGGAAGTAAACATTTACCACGAGCTATCATACCCCTTGGTAGACCTGGAGTAAACATGGGCGGCATTCATCATTGTGAGTAGAGGTAAACGTTTACTATGGGGTATGATGCTCTCTTTAATCAACTTTACCTGTTACTAGTAGACAAGTAAGCTTTACCACTAGCTTCACCCCATGAGTCGAAGGTAAACTTCTTGATGAATGCCAAAAAGAGGGTAGACTTTACTACAATATAGATTGCTACGGGTAAACTCGATGAAGAATGCCACCCGTGGTAGATAGGCATAGATTATCTCGATTGCCATTCATTCTATTGCCCGGTGATAAACTTCTTGACCAATTCGAAAAAGGGTAAATGTTGAGGGTAGCGGTGGTTACCACGGGTAAATTCAAGGATGGCTACCACCACTGGGCTAATTATTCGTGCACACGTAAGCGGGCAGAACTATGCCACAATACCAATTCTCACGTCCTGCATCTCTTCAGTAGTCTATGCGATAACCGATCGCACTAAGGATAATTGGTTTTCCTGGTTATCGCTTCGTGAATCCCTGCCCATTGCAAGGTCAGGCAAATCGCTTTGTTCATCGTCTTTCAGTGGACTACAACACGACCCACGCTTTTTCGAGTTGGTGAGGTTTTTTGTAAGCTTCCCGCTGAGTAGGTTAGGAGGTATAATCTTCCAACTTCTGTTGACTCAACGTATGAGAACGGAAGAATGGTGAGTGTGACCATTTTGCCAACGGCATCACTTGAAAACACTTGTAATACGGAACCATAACTGGCAACGTGAAGTGGTCACGTCCACTGTCCCAACATGGAGAGAATGGGTAGCAGAGAAAGTTTTTGGAAGTGTCGATGGCAAAGGAATGTCTTAGAAGGTGTAATTGATTGAAGTTGAAGTTTGAAGTTTGAATTGGTTGAAGTTCCGGCTGTATTGATTTGGTATTTCTTAGGGGTTATGTGCAATTACTCTTCAAGTGAAAGATTTATATCTTCATAGAGGCGTAGGTTAGCGTTCCAACGTATTGACGCCCGCGACTGGTAAGAACAAGTGTAGCTGGAAAAACTTGCTCCCTTGACAGGACCCGCCCATCGTTAATTGCTATGGTCAAGCTTTGGAGGCAGGCTTCTTGCGTGTGTGGGGGTAAGGTGATCCTCCTTCCGACTTACCCGGCCGACCCGCTTTGAGAGTGGCTTGGGTCTGCTCTTCTGATCTCTTGCTCTTGGTCTTCTTGATTTTATGCTACAGTCTATTTGCTCACCCTTTCTCGTCAGAAATCTAAGCGACAAACTAGTTATAAGGAAAATATTCGCTAGAATGGACCAGAAAATGAACTTGGGAAAAGCACATCATGCACAAATGGCCTTCTCAAATACTACTTCTATGACCATTCTTGCGTGACTGTCATAAATAAACCAGTTTCTCTCCGTCGATTGCAAGGATGCCATGGATTTAATACCTAGATTGCTTTTTTTTTTGAAATTCAGCTTTCTAGCTGTTAAATGTCTTTGTGTCGGTTCCAGCGACCTTCTATAGTTTATGTGCAAAAATTTTGGGACGTGTTGCAACCGGTTACCGAACTTTTTCGCAGAGCGCTAGATTTACCCGAACATAGTTTCGGTGTAATTATTTTTTGCAAAAACCAGCTTGGCCGACGATCTGCGCTGCACTCGGCGTTCCAACTCCGTAGTCGGTCCTGTTTTCAGTGATTACGCTGGAGAAGGGCGGTGGCGGTATCGCATTTGCTGCCTGCCACGTTCATTAGCGATCAGAAAGATGCGATCAGAGGTCGATGCTGTTAATCCTTGATCAGTATGGTGGATCTATCTCCTTATCCATATCCATCACAGTACGATCCATATGTCTATGTATGTTCGGTGGCGTTGATGGTGGGACTTTTGGGATATTGATGGTAGCCCACTCGTAAATCCATACCTCCAATGTTTTTGTTTTATTGGAGATGATTTATAGCTTACATGATAGCTGGAACTACTTCATTGATGCAAATTTACTATTTAAAATGTAGTAATCCTTGTATATGACTTTTCTTCTGTGCCGTATAGGTTGCTATAAAGGACACGTCTTTATTCCGGCCTTACCTGAAAGTGGCCTGAAAGTGGCTCAAAATTCCTATTTTCCCTCTAGACCACCAAAGACCTCCTCACGCCCGTTTCTCCAACTCTTCCAGGTTAGACAACATGAGCCTCCAGTTGACGAACGAACTCACCACGTGTCCCACCGATTTAGCGGAGCAGGATGCCTAACCTGGAAGAGTTGAAGAAACGGGTGTGAGGAGGTCTTCGGTGGTCTAGAGGGCAGATAGAAATGTTGAGCCACTTTCAGGCCTCTGAAGACGACGTTTAGTCGAAACGTATGGCCGGAATAAAAACGTGCCCTTTATAACAACCTGTACGGCACAGAAGAAAAGTCATATACAATCATAGTAACGATGCCCTGGTTCTACGACCAGAGAACATGGAATATAGTGTAGTATTTAGTGTAGTATTGTAGTATAGTGTAGTATTTTCCTATTACTTCAACAGCTACCTCTATTTTCTTGTGATTTTGGCCACTAGTTCATTTTGTCTACGTCTTAGTTGGTTGTCTCGCACGCATCTGCTTTTATTTTTTGCTTATTCTTTAACGATCTCAGTAAGGATATTGAGGAGCGCTACTGCTGGAACCAGCAGGACACATACCCCCTCTGTTGAGATTCAGAGGCTAAGTGAGAGGGTCTCAAGAAGTACCCTAGCTATTTAATTCTAAATCAGCGCAGCTGCAGCGTTAGAGCTTACGATCAACTGCATAGCGTCCATAGCAAGACAGGCGCAATCCATTCGAATTGAGGATAGAATTTACTATCGCTATTACCATTTTATGCTCCTGAAACTACTCTGGAAGACGTGAACATTTCTTGTTTCGTGGATCCGTTGCGCTATCATTCTGGATTGCCTTATCTATAGTGTAGTCTGTTTCTTATCCGCAGAACAGGGTGAAATCAAGCTACCAAGCCAAACTTCGTCGTTCTGCTCATCCTAGTATTACGTGTTTCTTATGCTACCTAATCATGTTGACTGTAATCGCTTCTCATGATCAGGATTTAATGAATCCTAGCCTAGAACTCTGGATACAGTTCCATATTCGGGCTAGTATTCATGAAACCCTGACCGAACACGGTAGCCAGGTCTAAGCTGATCACGATTTCATTAGTCTGTGAGTTTAGAGTAGTATTGAGAGCAGGTCACTAAGCCAGGTGTACCGTCCTGATTATCCTACTGTTACCGTTTTTTGGGTAGCTAATTATGTCAACCAGAAATTCCTATCCAAGAACTCTGGATACGGTTTTGGATTTGGGCTAGTATTCATGAAACCCTGATCGGATAAGGTAGCCAGGTTTAAGCTGATCACGATTTCAATAGTCCTGGGCTGGGATTCATGAAAAGCTAACCAAGAAAGCCAACGATGGTTAGCAGGATTGGCTATCCTATAGACTATCCAGAGGTAGGGGACGCAAAATGCAATAACTGGTTTGCTAAGCTGGTTTCGGCTAGCTTTGAGTTCATGAACCATAGCCCTGAATTTAGACAACAACTGCCTCCTGGGTGAGATCGAACACGCAGAAGGATTTCTCGGGATTGTAACTATCAGTTGAGTTTTTTGACCGCTATGGTTTGGTTATCTCAACTGTCTGTGCTTTGCAAAGATTTCCATGGCGCTTCGTTCGACTGTACTAATTCTATCATGGATCATTGCACCAGCCGAAGTAATTTGCAAAAAGTACACCTCTGCTCAACTTGTGATTTAAATTCCTTGAATACCTTTGGAGAGTCCAGTTTTGCAGTTGTTGAGATGATGGGTTCTATGAACATTTTGAAATTCTACTTGGTTTGACCAAATTTGTTACTTTACTCGTTTGAAATGGACAGTTATCTGTTTTACGATCGTTTTGTGAGAAATGTCCCATGGACGCTTCAGTTTCGTGGACACTTAGAGGGTATTTATGGTTGACGCGCGTCAAATTTGACGCGTCGGCCTTTAATTTCTCGAATTTTTCGCGTTGTCTCGATGCGGCGGAAATGGAAACGCGTTTTGTTCGCGCGGCTGTCGCGACGACAAAACCAGGAGCATTCGCGCCCCACTAGGAATTCTCTTCTCCTCCCTCTTTTGCATTGTGTATCGTCGCGTTAAATTTGACGCGCGTCAACCATAAGTACCCTCTTATTTTTATTTTCCGTCAGAGAACGTGCACGTAGTCGAAAGTGCTACGCTATTAGTGCAAGCTATATATCATTTGACCTTTTGGCTGTTCTCTGAAAGGAACTTGGCAATAGATACTTCCGTATTGTGTTACAGTTCACGTTTTTTATGTTAATTTTTCGAATCAAGGATTTTCTTGGTTTTTGGGGGTGGTAGATGGTTGAAAGGCGTGCTGGACGCGCTATTTTATGAGAAACCTATTGTTGTACAGTTGATTGCGCTGGGTTATTGCATGAGAAACCTGTTGTTGTTCAGTTGATTTCAAATCATCAGACTTGTTCAATTGCAAACGTTTATTCAGAGGTTTTAGTATGTTATTTTTATTATATTTTTATCATTGAGTGACAAATTGTGCGATTTCAACCTTTGACCCAAATTTTACTCTTCCAAAATTTTTCTGGCTATCGTAATTTTTCCAACAAAACTAACCATGATTTCCTCTAATTTATTATTCTTTTTTTTCAGCTTGTGCCATACATATAGAAGTTCCTGTTGAAGACATCTTACCATTTGTTCTCCCATAGAAATCTATAGTTCTCGCGCCACCGCCTCCGTCAAATGATGTGTTGTTGTTGTTCGTTTTATTGTTGAATGTTGTTATGTTGATAAATTTTATGCTATGAAGCAAATTTTATGCTACGAAACCCTGCCTTGACAGGACATCCCGCTGTTCTCCCGCATTTGTGATCCAAAGACCACCTGTTGGCTTAGTACCACTTGAGTGCACGGCGCACGGCATGCAGCGGCACGTATCGTAGGCGACATTATGCAGCACCACGCACGGCAAGCAACGACACGCTGCGCAGTGCACGGCAGGCAACGACACGCAGCGACACTACCCATTACCCATAATGGAACCCTTTAAAACCATGGCTAATGACCCTGGATAAATACCACACTATTTTTAAGTCATGCCAGGATGCTACTTTATAGTCATGTTCTGGTGTAGTGGGAGCATCCAGGTCATTTTTGGAATAGTGGACATTTGAAAGGATTGCAGGATGAGTTGAAATAAATTTGAAAAAAAAAGCCAAAATCAAAACCGTGCAACAGGCCATGAATTGCTATTTTTTGCCGATCCTTGTTTTTACCCACTGGGTTCGTTTTGAGGACTTTCACATGCTGAGTAAATAGTTACCATTAATAATACCATTGTCTCTGGCTTCATAGTATATACTTTAGTGCGTTCCATCGAACGAGATAGTTGGAACGACGCCAGAGAGAAAAAGAACATGGGGAAGTCTGTGTCAGTTGGAGAGGGCGTTGAGAAGTGCTGCACCGTGCACAATTATCATCAGGTTTGGAACAGGCTCTCTTTTAGGGTATAGGGTTAGGTATTGGTCCGAACTATGGGATGAATCCACAAAAATTTCGTTAATCTTACCGGTTTGGCTCAGCGCATCGTCACATTATTTTTACCTATGACTTTCCATCCGGGTTACGCCAGATTGCGCATCATGCCGCATACTAGCACAGAATAATCATTACTAGTATTTCGATTCTATTTCATATCCATTTTCTGTCCATGGTCAACCCGGAAAAAGGAAAACTGACGGATTTCCTCAATACTTGCATGGGAGCACCTGTTGTTCAGTGGAAAAATATGCCATTGTTGCGCACACCATTGCTGGATTCAATCACGGTAAGGGCTAACCAACCCTGCTGTCCAACGTTCGCCAATTTGAAACCAGAA
Organism: Ancylostoma ceylanicum; assembly: GCA_000688135.1. Taxonomy (NCBI): domain Eukaryota; kingdom Metazoa; phylum Nematoda; class Chromadorea; order Rhabditida; family Ancylostomatidae; genus Ancylostoma; species Ancylostoma ceylanicum. The sequence continues at coordinate 274,228 of JARK01001595.1, forward strand.
GCCACATGCATTATCAAGATTACCCAAGGTAAATATGGCACCCAAATTCACCCATCGTTAACACGATCATGATACGTTCACCCTAGGTTATCTCAACGATTCATCCAAGGCCAGATTTCTTGGGGAGGATAGAGAGCTGATTTGGGTTGCACTGGGTGGCCTTCTGACATGTACCGCCTGGTTACCAGTAGGTAAAATCGATATTGAAAGGTTAAAATTAGTTAGGATCTGGACCTTCACCAGTATTTATATAGGAGGATATCTTAGCATTTTAGCATTTCTAGTGGCTATTCTTGTACTTTAAACCAATTTTGTCAGAGTGATGTTGGCAGTAATTGGTCTGTCAGTTTCCACTGGTCATGAGCCACCTACTATGGTGATGGGCTGTTGATGATATTGTACTCCCTGTGTACTACAAAATGTGACCTTACCATTAATTTCTAGGACCGGTCAGTGGTACAGTTACTACACGGTAAATTCGGAAGTTTCATAGACGTTGGGTGTAGCTCTGAAGTTGCCAGCCTTAATTTTGCTAGCTTTTTTTATACATTTTTCTCTACCTTTTTTTGCTTTCTTTCTTTTTGTAGAACACCATTGAAATCACTTTCAATAAGGACTCTTGAAAATCTTTTCACCTCCCTGAGGAACACGTCTAACCTTTTCTTCCACATTCTTCGAAAGTTGTTTTTTGTTTTTTTTAATTCTCGGTTCCATTTTCTTGTTTGGTTTTGTCCAGTACATATTTCTAGTTCATGTCTTGGCGCGTTCTAGAGGAGCATTTGAATAAAATATGCTGACAATTAAATGAAAGAATGTTTTTCGTTGAGTTCCATTTGGATTTTTCCTGGATAAGAAGGGACATGCAGCTGATCTACTTTCCTTATCCCTGATTCCCGATTTTCTCAATAATTCTCCTTTAACTGAAAGAAATGGGTTTGCTTAGAAATCCCAGTTCGTCAGTGAGTTTCGCTCCTTGGAACTTTCAATGATGTCTTTTTTCGGGCTACAAATTACTGGGTGAGTAGGATTCCCCCTCCCCCCCCCCTGCAAATCATTCTTTTCCCTTGTTTCCTTTCTCCTTTTGCTCGGAGGATAATTATTCCAGAAAATTCTCAAGGAGTACATCGGATTAATGCCTTTTTTCCTTGTTCCAGAGCTGACTGTAGTACTTTCTTCGTTTATTGAGGTCTATGGTTTTTTTCAAGCTGCTCCCACATTGGGCCTAGGCCCCGCCCAATTTCGAAGTAGAGAATGCCCCTTTTTCCACGGGGCTTTTTCCATCTTTAACTCCTTTCGCGAAAATTTTCCACGGTTTTTCCACCTTTAATTTGTCCTGCAAAGTTTTTTTTTTCCATTATCCATCTTTAACTCGTTCCGCGAAAATTTCCCACGGTTTTTCCACCTTTAATTCGACCTGCAAAATTTTTTCCACTATGTTTCATTCTATGATCTCACCGGATACAAACACAAATTACGTTAAGGCTATTTACAGTATCTCAACAACGAGCGGAGTGTAAAGGTTCTGCACCAGCAGGTTTCCATTGGGGGCACGTCATTCCCTGTTTGGTATAATTTATTGGGAAAGCTGCTGTTTACACAGTTCGTGCCAAGTCTTGTGAAAGTGTGTTCTAGAGGAAATTCTTTCCGTTTGGGGAAGGATCCCCACCAGGAAGACCTATTGACCTGAAGAGAAGTTGTTTATTTAGGGTAGAGAGAATTAGTTTTGCATTTTAGTTAAAATTATTATGAGAAGAACTGAAATTCTTATATAATATTCAGCAGCCGCTAGAGAACTTTTTTTTACAGTGACTGGCATTTTCCTGATAAAAATACTTTACGTTCGATTTTCCATACAATTCTTCCATTTTGTACACTTTCCATGAAGTCAAAGAATTCCACCAATCGCGCGCATGAAAAGCTCCGCCCATACCATTATCATTGGAACGAGCTGTGTAAGCCGAGTCCGCTCTATTTGTCCAAATATTATTTGTTTGTGTGTTTTTTATTGTTTTGTACATTTTTATAGTGTAAAAATTTCAGGAGAAATATTCACATGATTTTTGATTCAATCAGTGAGGTTTTCGATGCACTTCTGAGCAATTTTGGTCCACGTGGATTCAAAAAGCCCAAGGATATAGCCGGGCAGGTAGGCGCGCCAGCAAGTCGGATAAAATACCCATCCTTATCCAAAAGTTCAGGTTGTTCTGGTTACTGGTGCCGGCAATGGTATTGGTCGGCTAATTGCGACGAAAATTGCCACAACGGGGTGCATTCTGGTATTGTGGGATATTGATGAAAAAGGCAACGAAGAGACGAAGAGGATGTGTGATGATTTGGGAGCGGAGGTACGTGATTTCCTAGAATTAAGGGATAAATTTCTCCAGATATTTTTGGATATTAGGTATTTACCACCATTTGTTTATCATCTACATCACATTTGTAGAAATTTCCAGACTCACATCTACCGCGTAGACATGTCTGATCGGCAAGCGATCTACTCGACAGCATCCAGAGTGACGTCAGACGTTGGCGTCGTAAACATAGTGGTAAACAACGCTGGTATACTACGTGATGGAGGTGATTTCCTGAAGAAATCTGATGACACCATCGATGCAACCATACGCGTGAACATGATGGCACACATATGGGTGAGAGTCCTTTTCAGAGAGCGATCGATATATCGATCGGTTCACATCGATTTGATTCCAGATGGCTAAAGCCTTCCTACCAAATATGATCGAACAGAATGACGGGCATATCGTTTGCGTTTGTTCGATGTCAGGAATTGTCGGTGCAAAAGGTACGTGGGTGGTGACGCGATGACGTGTCGATCGATTATTGATCGAATCGAATGAGTGAAAATTTCTAGATATTGTCGACTACTCGGCTTCCAAGTTTGGTGCTTTTGGATTCCAGGTTAGTGATTGGGTTTTATAGATTTTCTCATGGTTCCTTATGTTCCATCCAGAGATGCAGTCCAAAGTAATCAATATTTATTGATCGTGATTCTATCGACCAGTACTGTACACCAGAGGCGGACGCAGAAAGTTGGCGGGAGGATGGCGTGGGAAAAAATTGGGGTTTCCAACGGGGGCCAGGACGTGAGATAAAATTAATACAAATAATTATAATAGTTGATAATTAATAAAAATTGCTCAAGGAATGAAAAGAAATGAAAATAAACAGTTAAAAATATACTGATACGAAGTTGTTATTTACTTTGTAAAGTGATTTCAGAAATTCTGTGACCCATTCTCGGGGCGGGAACGCCCCCCCCCCTCCCCCGCGTCCGCCATTGCTGTACACTACACAGTTGATACTGATATCCCTAGAATCATGATCCTCTCCTGATCTGCAAATTTTTGGGCTACAAATCGATTTATTGATTTTTATACGCGAAAAACGTCTCAGCCCCCGTCAATAATCGATAGTTCCAGGAAGCTCTCGAGAATGAGATGTGCCATCGTAAACGCAACATTCATTTTACAACGATCTGTCCTTCATATATACAAACCACGATGTGCGATAGAATTCCGTGAGTGGAAAAAACAATAAAAATCGATATGATATCTATGAAAACAACACAACATATTTGCAGACTCTCCAGTTCAACAAATTTTTTATCGCCGAATCACGTAGCAGAAGAAATTGTACATGCGATATTAACGAATAAAAGGATAGTGTTATTACCGAAGAAGACGTACTTCTTATATGCTGCAAAAGGGTAAGTGAATACTTTCGTGCAATTTTTTTGAGTTCCACTGTTTGTTTACAGGCTAATTCCGCGACGAACTTTTCAACGACTATTACTCTTCGTGCAGAAGTGACCTCAAATGACATGTACATACTATGCACATAAAGACTTTGCGACGCTTTGTTATGTGTATTTCTAATGCCATACTAGCGCTCTTACGAGACGCTAGGGAGCGGACAGATGAGGTCCTTTCAAAAACCTCACATTTTCATATGTATATCCAAGAAAAATCAATGAAAAAGGCAAAAGAATAATCAACCTGATTATGACAAAAATATTTCAAGAATTCATAAACAAAGAGTAGGAAGTGCGCGCAAATTTGTGCATTCATTTCCTACAACAATTCATTCGCGTGGAAAATTTCATTCTGTTGTAAGCGATAGTAGAAACGGTCCAAAAAAGAGTCGGAGTTGATGCAGAATGAACGTAGGCTGTGCGGTTGTGCACTGCCAAACATACTTGATACTGATTGGAAACGACCGCATCTCATCCCATGGTCCTTCTTCCAGTACCGACTATAGTTTGAGAGGACTATAGAATCCACTCCTTCAAAAAAAAAAAAACAAGTGGTCGGCTGAACTACCCTGTGGGTAACACTTGTCCCAAAAACCTGGACCCGTATCCAGTATATTTAGCCGTGAAAGGAAAAGCACAGCGGGTATGTATCCATTCCCATTCGTTTTTATCCACTTTGCTATCCAAAATAACTCATCCATCTACGTGCTCATTTCTTGGCGCTAGTACGGTGTCTCGGCGATAGTCAACAAAAAATGAAGATGAAGTACATCATGGATCGTTATAATGCGGAAATCGACCGGATAAAGATAACCTGCAGTTAAACGAGTGGATTTGCATATCCGAGGATATGTTTTCATTGGATAGCTGATTCTCGAAACCACTGGAACATATATGACAGTGTGTATTTCCGACTGGATAAAGTATATTGGATTCGGGCCCTGGTAACTTTGGATGAATTTACTCAATATTGTGTTCAAACGCGAAGGTCATAGACTCTGAGTAATTCTTCAATCTATAATATAATAATTACTGTTAGGCAATTACGATAAATGTAGGATTCTGTGGTCAGATTCGATTTTGCGCACGAACTCTCCAAATGATGTTACTGTCAAGGTTGATGTTCTCTGCATACATGTGCTAAGGTAAACAGAGGCGCTCAAATGTGTTCCCCTGCTTCTAAGCACTTGCGTACACGTTCCACCTCAATAAACTCGCTGCATGTTATCTGCTCCAGCTCTGCGTTGAAATTCATGATTGCTCTCGAAAAGGCACTTACTATACTTGAGACCGAATAAAAACCAAATAATTTTGTCACATTTACATATTCACAATCCAGGGCCCGTGTCCAATATATCTTATCCAGTAGGATAAACACGCTCTAGCGGATATGTTACAGTGGTTTCGAGGATCTGCTATCCAATAAAAACATATCCTTGGATATGCAAATCCACTCGTTTCACTGCGGGTTATCTTTATCCGGTCGATTCCCACATGATAATGATCCATGATCTACTCCTTTATTTTGTGTTGATTCTCGCCGAGACACCGCACTTGCGCCAAGATATGAAAATGTGGATGGATAAGTTATTTTTTTAAAAGCAACGTGGATAAAAATGAATGGGAATGGATATATACCCACCATGTGTTCCCTCCCATGGTCAAATATATTGGATACGACTCCAGAAAACAATTGAAACATTCAAATTTTCAAGAATGAGAAAACTCTAAGGCCCCTCTTGCCTTTCAAACTGCACTATATTGGTCTGTAGTGTTGGAGCGCTCTAATTTTGCATTTATTCGAAATCGAATATTTTGGTTTTCGAATATCGAATACTTCGAGTAAATCGAAGATTCAATTGTTCTTGCATTGTAGACCAATGTTGTGTTCTATGAAAAACGAGGAAGATCACAGGGCTTCTTCATTTTCAAGTATCTGAGCATACGAATTGCTTCCTGCATTGTTTATTAAACTAACAAAATTATTCGATTTTTATTCGGTCTCATTATAGTGCTCAGCTACCCATTAATCCAGGATAAGTTTACAAGTCTCTCATGCGAAAATAAGTGTTTCCAATAGAGAACTCCGTCGCAACAAGAGTATTTGTTGCAATGAAGCAGAGCAATTTCGTCCTCAAACGAGATAAAGGATGGTTCAGGAAGTTCAAATAGGACGACACAAGTCTCATAGATGGATATGGAAGAGGTCTAGGATTGAATTTTGACGATCAGCAACATTTGTCAACCGTGGATGAGGGCGAAAGCTTGACAAAGAGAATATATTCCAAAGTGTATGACCATTCGCCCATCGTCTCCAGAAAAAGCTGGGAAAAGTACGGAATTTGGATGAATGGATTTCTCGGGCAACAGCAAAGCCGAACGTGCACGAAATTCCATCGATTCGGTGCACTGAAACGAGCAAACTTCATTCCCGAAGAATCTCGCCAATGGAAGTGGGTAGTGAAAATTCCATGTTCCTCTGCAAGACGACTTGATTAGCGGATTTCAATGACCGGCTTCTTTCTGACTTGGTCCACCGCCATACGCGGCGTTTCGGTTCACTCTTCGTCCACTAAAAGTCTAGCCGGGATTGGGGAATGACCATCTTGCTGTGCCTTTTCGTGAAAAAAAATTGCTTGAAAAAAATACAGGGTGCGCCATAAGTTCTTGCACACCACACTTAGCAACACCACAGCGGTTGAATTCAACATAATGGCATGACCTCCATAGCGAAAATGAGCCAACTCAATAGCAACCCAAATCACCTATCAGAACAGGAATATGTAATATACCTGCTTCCGTAGTAGCTCAAACTTGAGATAAAAGTTAGCATCTCGCGGCACGGTTTGGAGCGCGGGTGACACTGTCTCTTCGAACGGAAGACACTACTCAGAGCAAATCAAATTGTTTCTCACCAAAACATTGGAGTAGACGGAGGACACATAGAGGAATTCACCGGATGTACTGAGATCACATCTCCCCTTTCTTTCAGGAATTTCAGAAAGTTTTTAACGAAAGGTTGTGTATGAGCAGTTTTTTCCGGTTTTTTGTGAACCACAACATCAAAATTACTCTAGATTTTACTTGCAGAATATTTTTGAAGCGAAGACACCTCGTTGCTTGAAACTCAAGTTGAACAGCGCAAAGATGACGCTTCTGTAAAGCTTAGAATCTGCTCTATGCCATATGCGCCTCCTAGAATGCGGCACGACCGAAATCCCATGCTCAGAACAAACTCCTCTATAACGCCAATCCGATATTGATGGACAGCCGTACTCAACTATGTTATAGAGCGAATCAAGTGCTATATAATGCATAAGTTTGGACTCGTAGCATAAAATTGAGGTAAAGCTTCGAGAGGTTTTATACCAGATGCACCAGCGCGCCACGAGGTGCTCGCCACTCTCTCAACTTTGAGTTATTACAAAAGCAAATGGAGACGTATCCCTGATCTGATAGGTGTTTTGAGTTGCTATCAAGTTGGCTCAGTACCGCTATAGAGGTCATGCCATTACGTTGAATCCAGCCGCTATGGCATACTAAAAATGCTGTGCAAGAACTTATGGCGCACCCTATAGTGTTTCAATTGGCGCATAGGTCCTATGCTCATTGACACTTACCACACCACTATGTACTCATCGCTTCGTCGCCATTTTAGGAGATTTACTACCACCTTGGAATTTCCTATATAGCCACATTCAGCCTAGTGCCTCGGTAATTTACGTGCATTCTGTGGTTTTGAGGTTGTTAAAGCCAGGATTGCGGTTGTCTGAGTTTTTATTTCTATAGGGATAATCCTAGAGATTAGAATTCAACATTAGCTTTCATTTTCTAGAACAATTATGTGATTTTCCAGTTTCTCTTGAATGATTGAGGTGGTACTGTGGTCTAATCTCTACCATTAGGGTCGCAGAAAATCACTGGTTCAGACTTGTACAGTTGTTTTATCGAATAGTTCAGGGTTTGCAGCACCCTTTCTGGTGTTATTTGATTTTTCACGATTTCTCTTTCTATAAAGAAATTTGTAACTTGTTGGTTATACGACGAATGCTCAGAAACGTAGAAGAATGATCAGTAACCTGGCTCGGAGTGATTCTGTTTTTTTTTTTGCTTATTTTGTTGATTTTTTAAAAATTTTCGATGGCGTAGTAGATTGATGTCACCACTAAATTCCTAATTGTTGGTCTTGATTTTATATTCATCGAAAAAAATTTCAGGGGTTTAGGGATACGCTTCTCCAATTTGTACCTCGGTAATTCTATAGAAAGGGTAACTGCTGTTTGGGTAATAGAAACACCCACACACCCTTGTCGCTACAGCCTTCAATGAAATTTTACCAATTACAAGCTACTACTGAGAACTTTTATGGATTGGTTGCTTTGTTTATTTCTCACTTTGTCGAAATCCTCCCCACCTCCCCCTCCCCCCACCTCCGTCGCTTCGCAGCATTGTCTCTGTTCAGATACTAATGTCTATGATGTTATGAGCCATACGAGGTTGTTATAGTGACCAGTAGTTTATTGGCTAGAGACTGCACAATGTTTAGAGACGCAGAATGCGAAAGTTTCATTTCTGTTCAGATAACTTAATACTGGACTGGAATTCATGTAACGATAGCCAGTCAAGGCAGAGATGGTTAGCGTTAATAGTGATCATAAAGACTGCGCAATGCTAAGAGACGCAGGACGCGAAAACTGTTTGCTAGCCAGGTTTGGCTTGGTTATGCCTTGATCCTTGTCCTTACCCTGATGAGTATCCCGAGAATTCTCTTTTTTTTTCTACACGTTTTCTAACTGTTTATGTACGGCTAGAAGGCGGAATTTTTAATTTGATAGCAGTTTCTGTTCAAATTTTTTTCACTTTTTCACTATTTTCTCGGTTTCTCTTTTTTTTCCACCTGGATCCAGTGGTACAGAAAACTCTGCTGCACATGTGGTTCGTCGTCGTATTAGGAACCTTTCTGAATTACAAGTTACCTGCTGCGATACGGCATGATTTTCTCATATCGAGACAATGAGACGGAAGAAGTTGTGTGATGCGCTTATCTAGATAGATTATAATGCCGTAGAGTTTTAATCGCAACGCATGAAGCTCAAAAACAGCTGTCAAGCACGATATCAAATCGTAGAAGCAGATTAAATTTCACTGAATTTTAGCCTAAAAATGCTTTATTCCAAACCGGGACCACTTCGTGGGACTTCACCCTGTTTAAAGCAATCTATTTATTGTTTTTTGGGTTCATAAGTTCAACTTATTCATTATTTCATAAGGACCAATTGATTCGCATATGTATAGTGAGCGTCGATGACGGTGACCCACTCACAGCCTCGACAAGCACGCCGCGCAACCGCGTCGCGCGCGCCTTAATCGATATCGCCAGCCATTGGAGTGCTATTTGTAGGCGCTTTTCTTCCCAGTTTGGTGATCTTTTCACGTTTTTTCATGTTCCATAGCCAGAAGTAACATAGCGACATCAGACGACATCAATTCCGGCGCACGCGGCGCAGTTGCGTAGCGTCCTTGTCGAGGCCGTTGGTGGGTCACCGCGCCATCGACGCTCACTGTAACTTTAGAGTTCACAAGGTATCCTTTGTCACACTAAGAGCAACCATCATATAAGAAATCCTAAATACTCAATGTAAGCCTCGGATGAGAGGCCAATGAATAAACCCTGCAAGGAATGGTAATATATGTAGTGGGGATGGAGAGGGGGGGGGGTGGGGTGTAGTTGCAGGTAGTGCCTCCTCTCATTATGTTTGAGGTAGTAACAGATTTTCTAACTTTCCAACGCTTTATTCAATAGGTACACGTAAAATGCTTCAACACCGCCTTCAAACCCCCTTCGAGAAAGTATAAACCTAGAGTCTATCAAATAAGATAACTGATTTCCCCTTACCGGTACTGGAGGACCGGATAACGCATAGGCGAAACCCCCGCATAACGGGTAAAGAGATAATCGCGCGCGGATAATCCCCTAATCCCTCGGGCAGCATGGATTATTGGGATTACCCATTGTAAACGTTCAAAATCCCGCTAACTTACCCATGGTCAACAAATGCGACAACAGCTTACCCTGGGTAATCCCGGTGATGCATGCAGGCCCTTGTCTATATCAGATGGTTGAACCAAGTTGACGTGATAGAACCTGTATCACCGGTTTTCTCATCAATCTTACAGGATTAGACGTGTCAGTAAACTCTGCAGTTATGGCGGACAGCCAGCACACGCGTACCTGCTCGGCTCAATTGCTCCTAAAAAGCGCAGTAACCTTTTCTAAAACAGGGTTTTCGTTGGTTTCGTGGCTTTTGACATATGTGGACCGTTGGTATCGACGTGATGAGAGGGTCAAGGTTCCGTTGATGTCTCGATAACGAAAGAAGAGCTGGGACACTGCCTTCAGGGCACAAGGTGACCTTTATGTCCTAGGAGAATAATAATAGCGTGAAATGTGAACTGACAACGAGAACGCGCTTGGTCTTGTGCTTATCTAAAATATGTAGTTATACCCAAAATCCCGAAAATTATTACAAACTCAACGTATAAATATTTTATGAATTACCTCTTAGGCTGCCCGTAGAGTTCGAAGCGGGCGGCGCGAGCGGGGCGGGCGTCCCTAGAACTCGCTTGATATGCTCGCCGATACCCTTAGTGTATTTTTACTATTCCATCATCTACTAGTGGACGTGCATCATTTAATTTTCAGACATTTTATAGGAGGTGCCTGAGAGTATCCCCAGACTTCGCCAGTTCAAAATGAATCAAAGTGAACCGGCGGTATAAGAGATAAGGATCGTGGAAATGATACGTATCGATTGCCACGTGGATCGCCATGGATCGCTGCCAAACGGAGCTCATCGCCTCTTTCGTCTGGAGTCTCATTCTTCACTCTATCCATGTGGCGACCGCCGAAGGTCGTGGCGAAGTCTGGGGATACTTTTAGATTCGCTCTAGCCGGGGGGGGGGGCGTTTCAGAGACGCCCGCCTGGCCCGCCCGCGCCGCCCGCTCCGATCTCTGCGAGCATCCTTGAATACTAAATAAATAGTCACCCCATACCGCAATAGCTACATTGCCCATGTTCATGAACTTTCTCGGTAACGTTGTGGTCTACCTGATTTTCTAAAGTGGACGAGTTTTCCGGTCAAGATGAGGGGGGGGGGGAGAGTTTGTAAAAGCGACTCGTCTCAGTCAGCATTGAAAGGTAACGGTAAAAATAGTGAAATATTATAACATATTGTAATATATTTCGCTGGAGGAACGCACTTACCCTGGGTAATGATGATGATGATTTATCATCAGACCGAGTACAATATCATTTACCAATGTAGATAGAATGTTTCCAATAAGGATAGTATGAAATCGGTTAAGATCAGAAAATAGCTGATGGGAAGGATGTAAACCATTCAGGACCCGTATCCAGTATAATTTATCCAGTCGGATAAACAAGCTCTAGCGGATATGTTACAGTGGCTCCGACAATCTGCTATCCAATAAAAACATATCCTTGGATATGCAAATCCACTCGTTTCATTGCAGGTTATTTTTATCCGCCCGATTTCCACATGATAACTATCCATGATCTAGTCCTTCTTGTTTTTGTGTTGACTCTCGTCGTGACACCGCACTTGCGCCAAGAAATGAACATGTGGATGGATGAGTTATATTGGATAGCAAAGTGGATAAAAACCAGTGGGAACGGACATATACCCGCTGTGTTTTCCCTCCCGCGGCCAAATATACAATTGAGTACGGCTCCAGAACTATCCGGGGTTACGGGGAGGTATGCAAGAAGTTTAGAAATTTCCCAGAGATTTTCATGGCTACGAGCACAGATCTCTCATTCTTCTACATAATTTTGAGAAATTTAAAAAGTGTGAAATGAATTTTTCCAGATGACATTTCTGTACAACGCGTCTGTTTACGTGCAGCTCTCCGAATTTTTTAGCTGTGTGTGAGAAAAAAAAACCAGAACCAGTTATTTCGGGAACGAAGAGAGGAAGTGGAAGGCTAGTTCCGCATTAAGTCGCTAAAAAAGCGAGAGACAGGCAATTTCTCTTCACTAATACGTCGATTGAACGCATCTCACTCAGAGCATAAGACTATGCCCTAGTATATGAGGTGACAGACCTCAGCGACACAACCGCCGCCCTTGTGTTGACCTCCGCTGAGTGCAGTTCTTAGTTGGCCGTCGGCTGAATCGATGTGTGGTCGATGATTGTACCGGTTATCTCCGAATGCAGACCCTCTAACACTTCGAGCGCTAATTCGCTTCGCAATTGTCGCACAGAGTTCACCATTGTTGCCATTGCAGTCGCTCTGCCCTCCAACTGCCCCCTCCAACGCTTTACTGTACATAGTTTGTTCCAGAACTATTGACAATATCTTCGGTGTACAGTTATGGGAAAATCTCTCGATCAAGTGGACATCGTTTTGAATCCGGATGTCAGTCATTGGGAGTACTTACTTGGATGGGTGGGTTTTTACTTGATTTTTGAGGATAAGTCATGATGTGAGCTATGTACTATTGCCGGGCTGCTGCCCCATGAAAACATGGGACAGTTCGTTAGATGGGTCCAGAAGTCTTGCGCCAAATTTTACTCCCTTTTTAAACAGTCATAATATTATTGTTCATGGATGGAACCAGGTCTGCCAGTTTTTTCCATTTAAAAAGTAACCAAACATTCTACCACATCAAAATGCCAAGAATTTCAATTCAAGACCAAGAGATTTTGGACCGAAAAATTGTTGGTACAAGACTTTTGAACCAACCTAATTGTCCCATACATTCTGTCAATTTCCAGTGGGAATTTGGAAAAAAATTACCTCTAAAAGCACTTATCTAGCACCTTGTCATGAAAACTTTGGAACATTACGGATGTTTCCGCTCTTGGATGCACTTTGATTCGTGTTTGCCTTTGTATTATTATTTTTCATTTCATATTTATATTTATTTATCCTATGTCATTGTTATTGTTGTGCAATCGTCTCTCTCTTTCTTTTCCTTTTTCCTGTCTCAATAATACATAGCGCACCTTATGTTGTAGTAAATAAACAAAATTTACGTGCTGGAAAAATGCCAAAATTGTGTAATTCGTGCTCTCATGTACCTCACAGACACAAAACTTTTGTGACAACCAGCCAGCCCTTGAAGGCAACACCTTTGGAAAATTCTCTTCCTGAGCTGGGTCAAAATTGTGGAAAAACCCCTTTTACGTCACTGTTCTGAGAATCCACGATAAACCACTGCCTCATTACAATGACACTGCGGTAGAAAGCAGAGATCGCTTCTTCCACCCTGATCGTTTGACCCGACGACGCGCCAAAATACACCAGGCTGATGTCTAGCTGTGCAGTCGAGAACTGTCAATTATGTGTCGCATCGTGTCAGACACATGTAAGCCCTTTCACATAATTTTCTTCGCAGCACGGCCAACTGTTACGAGTAGTTCGCTGATTATCTGGGGAGCATCGTACGGTGGAACATCGTAAGGAGGAGCATCGTTCTATTCCATGATCTGAGGAGCATCTTCGGAGTTTTAGTAAAAAAAAGTTGTTGCAAGCAATGTGAGCCTGGCATTGCAGCAAAAATGGAAGTGGGCGGAACCACTTATTCCTGATTGGCTCGTTCTCTCATTAGCTACTTGCCGTTTCGGGATTTCTTGCATTTTCAGGTCTCTGTTTGTTTATTTTTTGTAAAAAGGGGTGATAGCTGTCAGGAGGCTTGCATTTTAACTGATTAACTATATATTTTTCACATTGGTGAGGCACATGTAGGCTACCGGTCCTTTCCACGTAGCAGATCCTACACTCTACCGACATATGTCGTTGGGATTACCCAGGGTAAGCGTGTTGATACTCGAAATCATCATCATGAATCATGAACCTTATTCATCGTTGACACGGTTGTCAACAGGTTCACCCTGGGTAATCTCAATGATGCATGTTCGACCCTAGTGATTCTATACTGACAGTTTCTAGTTCTAATCATTGGAGTGTTTGGGTGAATCGCGCGTTTTGCAGGATTCCGCTGAGTGCCGGAGGAATTGCGGTTATTTTCTGCCAAAATCCTGGGTTTCTCTCCCACAATAACCAATCCTCCTTCGAGGTTACCTAGGGTTCCGCGTAAGACCGGGCAAAAACTCAACAAGAGTAGCTGAGTTTGGAGAAATCCTATGGGTTTGCCTTTGATCGTGGGGAAAATCACCCCTGGCTGGATTCTGGTCCAGTTACTGTTATGATTATGATTTTTAATAGATTTAATAAAAATAGAATAGTTCTTGCGGAACATCAGTCACTGTACGCCTAATTTCAGATGACAAAAACTGAAGGATGGATGTTCACTTTGAACGACTACACGACCTGGTTGAATACACATGAAAAATTCTGGCTTTATGTGGCCATCGACAAAGGTAGGAACGTTCAACCCGATTTTCAACGCAGAGTCATGGGACCCACCTCCAGAGACCCACAAGGCTGTTGGCAGCCTTTCTATAGCTTATGAGCGCTCAGCGTCTGGAAAAGAGGATGAGGATCTCTACAGTGTGAGTGGTTATTTGTCTAGTGATACTATAGTTAGGAAATTAGTTTAGATTTAGTTTTTTACAGCTTGGCATGTACTATGTGCATCCAGAATGGCGAGGTTCCGGGATAGGATGTACGTTGTTCGACAAAGCAATGGCAATTGGTGGTCATGCTAACATGGCTTTGAATGGAGGTGGGTTAGCAATATGTATACATGTCCCATGAAAAAAAAACAGGAAATTTTGCCAAACTCTGCTTGGGAGAGCTATCACAGCAATCATATTTTTTTTGCACCGCGCTCCCGGGGTGTATCTCATCGTGAGCGAAAAAGGGGCGTGTCCAGGCGGCTCTGATTGGTGCGTTCCAGCCGCCCGTCATGCCCATCTGTTTGAAGCCGTAGAGCCTCGATTCCGTTGTACATGGTGTTTATCTATTTGATGCGCTGATTGCACGAACCTATTCCCTTTACTGTAGGTATACGGTAGGATAGCAGATTATTGAAAGGAAATGGTATTTTCCGGAAGAAATTGCCATCGTGGTCCAAAATAATGTAGATGATCGTGTTCACTGTATAAAAAACCTCTGTTTGCAAAAAAAAAATCCAGAACCACCCGTGATATACGGCATCCATCGCATAGCTCCCGCAGTCCTAGAAAAGTGCACATCATCGTAATTTATAAAGGGGCGTGTCCATACGACTCTGATTGGCGCATTCGGACCGCTCGTCACGCCCAATTGTTTGAACTCGTTAGGCACCACGCACAACCACACCATGTACAACAGAACCGAGGCCGTAGGAGTTCAAACAGATGAGCATGACGGGCGGCGGGAAAGCACCAATCAGAGTCGCCTGGACACGCCCCTCTTTCCCTCACGATGATATACGTGGCCTCCGAAGACGGGATCGCGGAGCAAAAAGAATAAGATTGGTGTGATCTATGCATCAAACAACTCTCATCCAGCCTTGATTTGGCGAAATTCTTTTTTTTTTTCGTTGAGGATTATGACACCAGAAGCCAACTGGTTGCTTATGAGATGCAGTATCGATATTTATTCACTTATTTATTATCATATTTGTCGTCTAATGTTTATCGTCTCACTATATTTTGCTATTTTATTTAAATGCCTTTTTTCCAAAAATTTGAACTCAAAATCTTTTGATAACTTCACCTCCGACCTCCCCGGAAACATTCATGAATCTCATCATTGGAATTGTAGCCATGGCCTCTCTCCCTCTGTAGGCACCGATGTGGGCCGATCAATAATCGATCGAACCATCTACCGTGTATGCGAGCTCCGAACTTTCTAGCAAATGCTATTCGTGCTTGTTATGGAAACGTTCTGGAAATTACAATACAAAAACATTGCAGGAAATTCTTGTAGGGAATAATTAAATTTTCAGTGCTGAAAATGGCGCCACGCTATGCAGCAAAGTATGGTTTCGACAAAATGCCCAACTACAAACACGACTTCGTCGCTATTCCTACTGAACATATTGTCGTTCCAAAACCGGCTCCTAACTACACAGTAAAGGTTAGATCATTTTTTGTGGAAAAGCTGTTGATAGAACCCGAATTTCCAATTTTCTCTGTGCTCACGTTCAAAACTTTCAAAATTTCAGGATCTGAAGGATGTTAACGAAGCAG
This sequence comes from Ancylostoma ceylanicum, assembly GCA_000688135.1. NCBI lineage: Eukaryota > Metazoa > Nematoda > Chromadorea > Rhabditida > Ancylostomatidae > Ancylostoma > Ancylostoma ceylanicum. The sequence continues at coordinate 290,162 of JARK01001595.1, forward strand.
ATGTGGTCAACTATGATGTGGGAATAAGCCATCGAAGTCGAGCCAAATACCTCCTCAAATTTATAAGCACTGGCGAGGTGTACACAAAGGTATTTCGCTACATATTTCGACCTCTTTGTGAAATTGTCAATCGATAATCGATCCATGCATACGTCAACAATTACCAAATGAAATTTTGCGCTGATAAATTTCTCTCAAATTTTCCAGCGTTGAATACTTATTCTAAGTTAAAAGTTTTGCATTCGATGCTGGTACTGGAACGAATTCTTCACGATGGTCATAAGTATGAGCCTACCGGCACGCGGATCATTTAGCCTAAGTCTGACAATTAGCCCGCTTCCTGCACAAGGATGCAACTGTATCATCGACTATCACACGCTCATTCAGGGCAATTTATACTAGATGTGTGCGTTTGACGCGCGTGCGTCTATATAATGAAGGATTGGGCTAGTCGCACCGCTGACGCACGCGTTTGCGGCTCAGAGAGAGAAAGATTATCCACTAGTGAATGCATGCGTCTGACTAGTCTAAATTACCCCTCAAAAAAAAACAACACACCTAACGACGCGCCAACTAGCACTTTCAATATTTCCAGATAGCGAACGTAATTAGGCAAATGTGGACTTGAGACTGAAATTTTCAGGTCGCTCTTGATTCCACTGGAAAAGTAGTAGGACTGTGTTGCATCCGAGTGGTTCTCTCCATTGACCTTTGTATTGGCCCGTTTTATGCCAACAACGAGGTGAATTTTCTTTTTGCATGATTGGGTACTAATTACGCGGGAATTTTTTAAAATTTTTATTCCATTACCTTGTTATCAAAAATAATGAAATTTCAGGGCGCTGCAAGATCACTACTGGCCGCTGCCCTCTCTTCGATTCCTGACATTAAAAAGCACAAAATACTCGGTTCCCTCTATCCAGCCATCAATAAAGAAGCTCGAAGGTGAGGATCGAAGTATACTGTAGAAGCTGCAGAGTTATGCAGACTGTAATTTGATACAATAATTTCAGCTTGTTCGAGTCGATTGGAGGTGAACACACAAAGATCCAGCCGTTTACCCAAGCTGCTTTCACCAAGAAGGTGCTCCCGACAGCTGATGAAAAAGTGTACGGAGTGGTTGAGTGTGCGACTAGCATTGTCTAGAAGTCCTGGCCTTGTACTTACTGATTTTATTTCGAAGTAAATATTATTCCCACGGAACATTCGAATCAAAGCAAGTGGTTAAATGAAAAGGTCAGCGTCGATCAGTTCGTTTTAGGGTCCCTCCATGCCTTCCCCTGTTGCTAGTTTTTGTCTCGTGCATTATCTTTATACGAGAACTGAGCTGTATTATAAGTTTCCTCCTGCACTCATCAGTAAGATAAAGGAAACTTATAATGTGATGGTCACTTGTCCTGGAGTCCGTTATATGGCCTTCTTCTCTTGGATTCCCAAAAAATTGAAAGCAACTCTGATGTGATTGATTACATATAAAAGAAGGTAAGTATGATGTTAGGAGTAGTGTTGTGGTAATTCCATTTTGCATCGAAGAAGAATCGGTGGGGCTTGGACAATATGAATGTAGTGCACATGACTCGCAGATACAAACACTTGACACATCACAGAAGGAACATGGATCTATACTTTACTTAACTAGCGCTCCTTCGGGACGCTAGAAAGTGGGGCAGCCGCTTGAGATTCGAGCAGAAGTTCAAACTAAAGAGGTCCTCAGAAAATTAACAAAAGAGCAAAACAAATCAACATGTAAATTTACTTGCCAATGCATTAATATTTTCAGCCGTGTGCTTTTTGTCGGTGCACTTCTCACATGCATACGAACCCGCCATGGCCAGTCACTCCCAGCTTTGCGCGGGAAGGTCCTTCAAATGAATAGTCCTTCAAATACTTCAGAGGAAGTAGTAGTTGTCGATTGAGACATAAATGGGAACGAGGACGAGAGTTGGCAGCAAAATACTATCATGTGAAAAAAGTGAGCGCTGGAGCTACCTTCAGGAAGCATAGGACTGGCTGTGTAGGACTAATACTACTCCAACCACTTTCTTTTGCTAGCGAACCCCCCTCCCCGATTGACCGTTCGACCCGCCGCATGACCGTTCCCCACAATAGAATACCCCATTCTCCACAGTCAAACCCGTAGCCTGGCGTTTCTCTCACTATCCGACTATAACGGACCTATTCTTCATCGGCGGACCAGTATCCTGGCGTTTCCTCAATCCTCCATCGGCAGACCTGTATCCTGGCGTTGTCCTCACTGCCTTTCCGTAGTGGACCCGTATCCTTAAGTTTTCCTCACTGGTTGGCCAACGCGGACCAGTATCCTGCCTTTCACCACTGCTTGGCCAAGGCAGACCGGCATCCTTGAGTTTTCATCACGGCTTAGCCAAGGAGGTCTCGTAAATGGCGTTTTCCGCAGTGCTTGGACAGGGCGGACCCGCATCCTGGAATTTTCCTCACTTCCTGGCCAACGCGGACCCGTACTCTGTGAATTATGCCACTGCTTCGCCAAGTCGGACTCTTTGCCTGGCGCTTTCACCACTGCCTGGCCAACAAGGCGGACTCGTACCCTGTTGATTTCGCGACTGCTTAGCCAAGGCGGACCAGTATCCTGGAATTTTTGTACCGTGACGTTTGCGCCTTCCTGAGCCCACTTGTGAATGAGTTGGTGGGGTGTTCTTCTGTTCCGTATGATGCACAGCGTGAAACCTGTAAACAATATTTCACCCGTAGGCTGCGAGACCGCCAGCGAAGCGTCATCCAGCCATTAAAGACGATGACAAAACCACTATCGCATCCATGGCGGAGTGTCATAGGTTGAGGGTCCCAGAACGAAAGCGTTTCTGAGTCCCTAAAGATCGGCCAGCCGTCTCACAGTCTGCGCATCAGGGCTACCATTGGCTATGAGTGCCGCCGCGTCATGACCCCCCCCCCCTATGCCTGCTGTTTTCGGGTTTACGGCGCTTTGTTGAAGAGATTGCATTTTTTGTCTGTTTGTGTGTTCAAGAGAACCAGCCATTATAGGAAAAAATGACATCAGAATGTTCAGCGTGTCGAGTTATGTAAGAAAAGTGTGCAAATTTTCATTTTCACCTTAGTTGAGGTGTTCTGTTCCCCTTTTGTCATGTTCGTTTGCTTAGCGGACCTACAGTTGTTTACACCACGACGAAAATGAATAATTTTTGATGTTTGTTGTTCTCTGTTTATCAGGTCTTATGTAAGATAAGATGCGGGTGGGTATGTTTCAGAGACAAGCGGAGGAAACTGAAGAGCGGGAGACAGGAAGGATGAATGGAGTTGGGTCCTACGGTGTGATAAGGGTGCGTAGGCGCCAAAAAGTGAGGAAACGCCTAGGGACGGGTCCAACAGTGTGATAAGGGTACACCGGCGTCTGAAAGTGAGGAAACGCTTGGAGACGAGTCCCACGGTGTGATAAGGGTGCGTAGGCGCCCAAAAGTGGGGAACGCCCAGGAAAGACGCGTCCAGCGATGTGATATAAGTGCGCCGGAGTCCAAAAATGGAAAAGCGCCTGGAGTCGGATCCAAAGGCGTGAGAAGGGTGTGCCGGCGCTAAAAAGTGGAGAAGCGCTTGCAGCCAGGTCTAAAGGTCCTGTACAAAGTTGAGAGACGACTCCCTATTGTTGCACAGCTTCGGAGCCACGAAGCATGAGGCTGCGAAAAACGGGAGTTTTGACAAATGCAGAATGATCGGCGTGTTGAAAGGATCATGTCACATAGAGGCAGCGCGAAAGAAGCGAGCAAGAAAAGAAGCCTGGGAGTCCGGCGTTGGCCGGACGATCAGGCTGGTAGCATATAATTTGAAATTCGGACTTGCTTCATTACTTACAGAATAGATCAATGTATTAGTGTTAAGACGTGCTATTAGAACGACCGCGCTATGCATCCTTTTGTTCGACAGTCTATTCTAAATTTGCGTAACATGATAGTGTTTTTACGTTATCACCACTGAATAGTGGTCGTTTAAGGTGGAGTGTGTTTTTATATAAGCAAATCAAAAAGCGCTTCCAATAAAAAATTGGTCGTAGCCTAGAGTTGATCACTTTGATCATCTTGACTCCCGTTGATCGTCGGGTATACCGAGCAGGCGCCAGCAGTCCTTTCCCCCTACGTAAGTCCCTCTTACGTGCCAGGGTAGCCCGATGCGGTTTGTCCATTCGAAAGACACGAATAGCATCATATCGTTCTTTGAAGGACTTCGTGAAGAAGTCTGACCATCGGGTCGGTGGTCTTCCTGTCGTGCGCTTTACGTTCCGCGGAGTCCAGTCGCTGACGGCTCTCGTCCAGCAGCAGTTGTTTATCACGTGTCCGGCCCACCTGATCTTACTCAACTTGGCACACAGCGTCCCTGATCTTGGGTGATAAAAGATTTTTTTGTTTTAGTTGATTTATACAGGCAATTCATGTGAGAGTAGATCGCTCGAACGCATGTGTTCCATGTAATCCCACTTCACTTTCGGGATTGTTTCAACTTGTTAGGCAGCTAAATATGACTGCGACTAACAGGATAGAACGTGCGTGATTTGTCAAATCCACCCTTGTGCATACCACGTAGCAATACGCTAACACCGACTCTTTTCTGAATCTCCTGTAAAACCGTCACTATTTGAACTAGTGAGCGCTGTTCTTAGTGTTTCTGGGTATGTAGTTGCTTTCTCGATTGCATTTGAGAAGAGAAAGGTGGGATTACCGAGAGACAACTTTGAGCCCACCGCTAGTTGATGGTCCATTGCGGCAGGAAAGCTTATCCCTAGAAAAATGAAAAATTTCGAATGATTTTGCCTAGCGATAAAAGGGCAATTTATACTGGATGCGTGCTACTGACGCGCGTGCGTCTATATGAGAAAGAATATGGGCCAGTCGCATCACATTCACAGCTCAGTCGCAAGCTTTTACGGCCTCACGACGGCAGCACATTCTGTTCATTGAGAATTTGACCAGTCCTCCTAGAAAATCTTTCACAAATGGATGCGTGCCTCTGATAAGTCGCATCTAGTATAAATTACCCTAAACAGAACTGATTCATTTTATCGAGTAAGGGTCATTCGTTCCAACCATGTATGCCGGGTGGGTATATCTTCCAATGTTTTTGCTGATTCCATGTACTAGCTACGGTCATACTATTTTGATGCAAGAAGCCGGGTTAGAGCTGCCGCCGGCGCTGGAAAAACAGGAAGAACGCATCATCTCACAAGCCATTTCTCCTTATGTACACATTTTCCTTGTAACCCTCACATTTCGCTGTGGGTATGAGGGATTTCAGTGCTGAGAATGTAGGTGCTTAGGGAAGGGAATTTCCACAAACTTGCAAGGAAGAAGCCGATGCTTTCCTCATAAGAGCGATTTGAACTACAGTGCCCGTCGATGGCGGTGAACCCTCTGCGGTACCAAAAAGCAGGCGCCGCGACCGCGCCGCTCTTATGATCGACATATCCATGATCTTTGTAGTACTCACATTCACCGTTGATACTGTCCCTCCTGTGGAGGGGGCGGGGCTGACCCGCATTATGCTTGCTATGTACTTACTAGTCAGAAGGATGCTGTGAGGCGTACGAGGCACTCACTTTACTCTTTGCTCACTCTCACTCTTGTACAGTAATAAATCTATCATCCACTGAAGCACCACAATTATTGCACACACGGACTAAACAAGTCCAAGAGTCACCATCCGCCATAAGTCGCCACAGCTCGAGCAGCAATCCCCTCCAACACAACGAACCATGTGGTGTTCTTGACAATTGGTTAGTTTTCTTATTTGGTAACATCAAATGTGATGAACAAATACCGAGAAAACGCAGGTTCACCACAGCAGCGACGATTCCGTCGTGAGCGGCACGGTGGCGCCGCGTTCTTTTTGATGCCGTGGATGGGTCATCGCCACCGACCCCCACTGTAGATGTGTGCGTTCAATGTGCTCGCGTCTCTATGATGAAGGATGGACCGAGTTCCAGCCCTGAAGCAGCGCTGATGCCGGTGAGACGGGGTTATTGCAACAGTATCTTCATGTAGGGTACAGACAATTCACCCGAGAGTCGGTTTCGCACCGCTCGAACGCATGTGCTCCACATAATCCCACCTCATTTCCGGGATTGTTTTAAAATGTTAGGCATCTAAATATCACTGCGATTAACAGGATAAAGCGTGCACGATTTGTCAAATTTACCGTTGTGCTTTACAAGTAGGAATACGCCAACACCGACTCTTTTCTGAATCGCCTGTATGTGTGCCGCCTTGACCGGTCTTCATAAAGAATTTCTCGCAAACGGATTCCTATGCGAATTGCACGCGTACCAAGGCATGGACGCTGAGATTACCCAATGTAAACACAAGATGACGCTTCACCACCCAACAAGAATGAATGAGAAGTAGAGAGCTAAATCAGTGGAACGGTGGCATCGTGGATCAACACTCGAAGTTTCCACCAATAATCGTTCGTTGCTATACAGTTTTCCTAATTAAGCTTATAAGCAAAAAAAAAAAACACTTTATACCCAGCATAGGGGCAAGGTTTATCGTACGATAGTGAGACCAGTTCTCATATATGGAAGTGAGTGCTGGCCATGAATTAAAGCTCTGGAAAGGAAATTGAACATGGCAGATATGCGCGTGCTCAGATGGTGTTGTGGGTTAACTCGTTTTAACAAAGTAAAAGGCGAAGAGGTGCAAAGAAGAATGCAAACGCCTCGATCACAACACTTGAGGTGGTATGGACATCTGCTGAGAAGAAACTAGGAATCTCCTGCACGTTAAATTTTGTTCGTGAAAGCGTGACGAGCTAAGCTACTTAGATGAGCCCGAAAAAACGATGGGAAGACGCAATTAAGAGTGATCTATAATAATAGGTTGGTCCAAAAGTCTTGCACCAAACTTGACACCATTTCCAAATAATGTTAACATACAAACAGATATCAATGAATAACATAATCACCATCATGATCGAGGACGTATGTCGAACGTTTCACTAGGCTTTCAATTCCAGAAGTCCAGAACTGCGGCAGCTGCGAGTTGAAGAAGCTTGAAATCTCGTTTTCCAGTTGGGTCTGATTATGGAATTTTTCCTCTCGTAGACGCAGCTTCAAGGCTCAAAACAAGTGATAGTCCGATGGAGCCAGGTCTGGAAAATATGCAGGGTGTGGCAGGACCTCCCATCAGAGCCCGACAATTTTCTGGCGAGTGAGCTTTGCGACGGGGGGTCGGGCGTTGTCACGAAGTAGAACAACATGGTCGATTTTCCTATGCTTCAAGCGAGTTGCGTCTGCCAGTTTCTGTAGTTGATAATAGTAGACCCCAGCGGAAATGGCTGCCCAGACGGCAGCATCTCCCGGTTCAGCATTCCCTCGGAATCCCACAAACAACACAGCAAAACCTTCTTTTCGTGCAGTTCTCCTTTCGGTTCTTTTGAAGGTGGTTCGCCGTGCGAGACCCAACTTTTCTGTCGTGTGTGATTGACCTACGGCACCCAACTCTCTTCTCCAGTAACGACTTCTTGGAGAAAGTCGCTTCTGTGTGGTCGCAGAAGCAAAGACTCATACACTCTCACTCTCGCGGCCAACTGTGAGGCACTCAATTCGTGGGGACCCAAATCGATATTAGTCTTCTGTAACCCAGCACTTGGAGATGCCTGATGATTGTTGTACGGCCGTAGCCAAAAGTCTTCGACAGCTGACGTGTAGTTGCTCTGGGCTTCTCCCTGAGAGCATCGCGCAAAGCCAAGTCAATATTGCAGTCAGTTTGGAGACCAGAGCGGGGTCGACCTTCAAGCGAAATATCTCCAGACTTGAAACGTTGAAACAAACGACTGACAGTCCAGCGAGATATTACATCTCCATTGAATGCAGCACAGATACGAGCGGTGGCGTCTGCTGCGTCGTGGCCCTACAGAAATTGATAGTACACGATAGTACGAATTTGGAATTTGCTCATCGGAGTCATTGTTGCATGCAAGTGAAACGCAAGCGCTTATATACCCTTCTAGTGAAAGCTTTTAGAACATTCTGCTATACACTGTTACCAAAATATCTTGATTCAATGACTATAAAATTATGGATCAAAAAATAAACTTTGGTGCGAGACTTTCGGACCAACCTAATAGAATGTCTTCACGTCACGGAGGACGACGTCCAAGATCGCGCTTTTCAACGCAGTAGAACCCATACATCAGACCCTGCTACAGTTGGACACACGCTAGGGAGAAGAAGAAGCTTACATCCAAGACTACCGCAAAAGGCGTTCTACAGCAAAATACATGAGACTACTGCACAAAAATAAGGCATTGAACGTTTTACAGTAACTTACGGTGCTTGCGTATGAGCTAGCCAATGTGCGGGCTAGTCATGTATCATATCGAAACTACTGCATTTTTAGGTCAGCAATATTGTGCCTACTGCTGATTCTATCATTTCTCAATAAGGGAAAGGGTGAGTAAATTCGTCGTTTCTGACAGCATCTATTCCTGAGGTCCTATGTTCCGAGCCAAAGTCAAGCAAGTTCAGCAAAGGCGGAAGAAAACTGCTCTCTTTTAGGGATCAATCTCATAGAGTTGGTGGTTGGAGAAAAACTGCATTTAGACTGTCCGCCAGCCGATTACTCCCACTTGACAGGGTATATTGAATATGTGGTATGTTCGCTCAACACTTCAGATCTTTCTTTTCCTGGATCGACGACGGCGTGTTGAAGACAACGGCTGAAACCGCTATACTCCTCGATGAGTATAGCGGCAGCCACACCCACAAGCAAAAAAAAATCAGTCGAGTCAGCATTTTTCATGAATGTTGGTTTTCATGAAAAATCTTTAAGCGTGACTGAGAAGCCTGCAAAAATGGGAGAAAAAACAGCAGTGGCTTTTGGTGCATCTAAACATGTGGTGTATTAAGTAAATAAATAAATAAATAAATAAACGATGAGCCATTCAATAGTCTCCGGTTGGAACTAGGACGTCGAAAGCATAACTATTATATTTACATCTTGCACACTCCGAGCCTAAAAGCTCGTAGAACAGTTTGTTCCTTCCCTTGACTTCTGCAAGTGGAGCTTCTGAAGAACTTTAATCATTTCAGCTGAGAAATGGCACGATGTCACCAAATTTCCGCAAACACAATGCTAACACTGTTTGGAAGGACATACCGAAAATTTCGTATATGCAGACTGGAGTATATGACTGTTTTGTTCGTCCAGATAAAGACGATCCATCTGATTTATTGTATGTAAATAGCTGGCACGTGGTAGTTTACGACGAACAAGGTGAGAATAAGTCGCTCTTCGTTAGTGATTAATCGTTTAAAAATCTGTAAAATTAGACATTGTGCATGCGAAGCTCAACGTGGAACTTATTAGAACGAGGCCGCGACACATAGCCATTCAATGGGATGTAAAGTGGGATGACGGCGTGAAATCCGCTCATTTTCAGTGAGTTTTTTCTCTATTTTTTCAGAAAGTGAAAAAGATTGAGAAGATCGTGTGAAGGGATCCTCAGAAAACCATTTGTGAGATCTACGATTTCATGGTGGCGGAAAGTTCTTACAAACCGCTACTGGACACTACCTTTCAACAACAGGAATAGCACTATATACTTCAATCATTTATTTTCCCCGATGTGATGTCCAGTGCTGATGAACGAGCTTCTGCGGGTTGATGCAAATAAAAAATGGCGCTTTTTTTGGGTTGACTTCACTTTTTCCGCAACTTCAACGACCGTTAACTTCGGCAGACGATAGCCCGCCTAATTAAAAGGGACCACTGCTCCTATTAGCGGATTATTGACGCTGTAGGCCTGATGTCGGTTCGAGTGGCCACCGGCCAAACATGGTAAATGGAAGGAAACTTAGGTCAACGTGATGCCTGCACCATTTGGCTAGCAATCAACGGCCAAATGAGCGGGCCAAATCTGGCCGCTATTTTAGATGAGGCCATGCGTGACCAGTTGACAAACTTCGTGGAAATTTTCCGGTTTTCAAGACCCAAACGTTTAGAAAACTTCAATATTGCGAAGTAGAGTGCTTCATTTCCGATCAGAAGTTCTGAGAAATTTTGCTAAGTAAAAAGAATGACTCGACTCCCCCCCCCCCTCCCCTCCCTCCACCATAATTGCACCAAAATCAACATGAATCTAGTTTGCACTAAACTACTTGCAAATTGTTATCTGATGAATTGGTCTCTTTTTTGGCAATCTTACCGCACTAAGGACACTAGTTTTGCATATTTACATATTGTGTACAGTAAAAAATGCGGGACCACCAAGGATATCAATTTTTAGAGGGAAATGGGTACCATGTGCAAGATAACGTCTGTAGTTCTTCCTACTTTTAAAAATGGTTCTTATTGTGGAATTTACTTTTCAACATTGCGACTGCTTGAATGAACCAATTTACGGACATAGGTTGATATGAGAAGGGTTCTCTTCGTGCACAGCACATCAGACAGCACATTTCCACTTTTCATTGTCCCCTCGCTGCCAGCTATCATCCTGCAAAATGAACAACTCTTTTCAAAAAAGGTACGTGACGAAGATGTTGTGTATATGCAGCACAGCCGAAGTGAAAATCATTTACAGAAACCTAAATAAAGAAGAAGTTAAAGTAGTGGAAATCACAAGAATCCACAACAGTGCGATTCTGGTTACAGTAATCCGCGTCCTTTAAATTGGGGCCGGGGCGCGCTATCGTCGCTGCCTCAGGAAATTGGCGTTTTCCGTCCATAAAATCATGAACTTCGTGAGCGTTTTGTTGACATTCGTAAAAATTTGTTAGTGAGGGTTCAAATAACTGAACGCTTGTATGCCTTCTGCGTTGTATGAGCACAGAACGCGACTGCCTGTTAGTTCTAGTTCTGAGCTCGATGACAGTTCATTATTTCTGCATATTACCTAATTTTTTTCAGCTGTTACGGCAAGTTCAGTGTTTAGTTCCTTGTTTCTTTCCCATGGTTTTTTCAACTGCCTTCCCATTTAAAACAGGCCATACTATTCAATTCCACTGAGTGAACAGAAGCCGAAATAAATGGAGAAGTGAGCTAAGAGTGGAAAAAATGGATTTTTTCAATAAATCGTTCCTTAGCTTCATACTAGTTTGAGACATATGCGTCGCAGTTTTCTTGATATAATATAGTTCGGATCATTAAAGAAACAACTCTCGAGATTTTCTAGTTCCAGATGTTTACTAAAGTACTAGCTATAATCTCTTCATGCGCACGAATGTTGTGTTCGTACACTTTACCATGCGTGTTCATGGTTTACAGCTTTCCCACCATTTTTTGTGTTTGCTTAGTGCTTCGAAACGTGAGCTTAGACAGAAATAGTGATATTTCCACGCCATTCTTACACTGTACCTCTTAATCCAGTGCTGTGCACGGGAACTACGCACTAATTTTCCTCTAAAACTTAGTGAACTGGTATCACATAACGACTACAGAGCAGATGGGGTGTTCGGTTCGGTCTCTTCTCTAACTGTTGCGTGCACCGTAAGTTCTGGTACAACATAACGCACTGTCACTACAGGCAACACTAACAAGTGTGTACCATACCCATGCATCGACACAATACTATACCAACACGGATAATTTATCAGATCTGACACATGCCGTCTCATGCTTCTATAAAAGCTCGCGTGCGGGTTCTGCCTTTGAATTCTCAATGAATATAGCAATTCAAAGCCGAATTGGTGCTCGGAGGGGGGTTGTCTTGTTCTCGTCTTGTTACGTCACTCTAGAGTGGTGTTTATCCTATGAGGAGATGATGAGACTTACTGCGACGAACTATGCGCCACTGTGAAGGGATAGGAATCAGAGGCTGCCGTAGACTCCCTCAATGCCCTCAACATGCATTGTTATTTGGTATTTTTAGGATCAGTTATAAGTTAATCCTCCGTCAAGGTAATGCTGAGTCATCAGAAACAGTTTGCACAAGTTGTGGTCATAAATGGCTGGCAGAAAATGAGCCGGGAAACTCCTAGAGAATTAAATGCAGCACTTACGGAAAATTTCGTTGCGAACATTCTAAACATTTTGGAAAACCTAGGACTTGGGGGATACTTTCGCGGCATAAGCCGCGTTGAAGATGTCCTTTTACTTACTTTCAATGAAATCGCCTAGGTTTAGAAGGACTTGGTTCGCAGCTGATTGTACGTGTTTTCTCGGTTGCATTCGGTTGTGTTAGAGCACCGAAATCTTTTTGGGGCGCGAGAAACATCGATTTCCAGCTGATCTATTCGCCAAACCATCCCCTTCTCTGGTGAATTTCCTTGTTATGCCTTGGGAAATACTCCGATCTTCCCAAATTTCTCAATTTTGTTTCTCATAATTGTGTCCTTATTAATCGAAGCTCTGCGGTTATTATAGCTGAATGACTGGTATTAGAGATTTTTTTTGCGATTTTTCAATTTTTTTGTCATTCCTCCACTGTGAGGAAACCCCACGATGTTTTGGTTTCTGAATGACCTCTTTGTTGATCGGTGTTAATTTCCCATTTTTTATCCCTTTTGTAACTGTTCGGAGAGGCCGAATTTTATGAAAATTAATTGATTTTGGCAAAATCCACTTGATGGAAAAAACGGCCTTATCGATCTTTCGCTATCGGTCGGCATCCCATGGCTCGCTCAACTCGACCACCTTTGACGAAAGCAACATGATTTTGGACTTCCAAAAAGAAGGGTTTTGGTTCGAATGGAAAATTCTGTCCTTAAGGAAGTGTTGAGCAACCTCGATACCTCCAGAAAATGCTGAGATCTTAGAGTCAAAAATTTCCGTGGGTGCTGCCTTTAAGAAAAACTGTACAACAACCTATAGTGCATCCTGCACGTTGTTTACATCAGTTTAGGAGAACTGAATTATGTCGCCACATAACATCTTCAAATAGTCAAAAAAGTAGGAACTTTTCCTGTTTCCTCTAGTGGGTGCATCATGCTCTAAACATGACGAAGTGTGGAAATCAACGTTGAAAATTGAACATCACTGGATAGACGTCGTCACGGTCAAGTATTCGTTCAATTTCTTTTTTTCTCGGGTAAAGAAATAGTTGAAGAGGGTTAGTGCAAGAGAACGGCCACTAAAACATTCAAAAGAACCTAAACGCAGGGATGTTTGGGAATTGTTGGCGAAAACTTGGCAAACCTTTACGTTCTGCATTTGTGCAAAGCATAAAGGCACACAGAAGCTCAATTACTTGAACATTCACGAACAAAATTCATGAATCGCTGCTAAACTCTCACGAAGTGCACGATTCTGCGAAGAGATACATACAGGGTGCGCGCAAATTATTGGCGCGGTGCTTTTTCGATCCCCAATCAGCAAAGCTATAGCGAATTCACAGGCCATGTTGCGGGTTTATTTACTGAAGCAATACCTACCGCAAACAATACCTAGTTTGCCAAGTGACTTCTTTTCTGGTCAGTAACACCTCGACGAATCCTTTAGATTTGACCATATTTTCACCCCCTTGACACGCAGGTATTATTTCACAAGATTCCTTCAAGAAATTTGGTGAATGAGTTTCAACGGATCTAGTTCCACCTATTCGGTAGTACAGACCTTCCCCACTAACATATCTGAAATGAAGCTCATAGGGGTGAAAATGAAGGGGGTGACGTAGACAATTTCCATGACCCACAATTCAGCGACATCATGAGAGAAACCACTCTCGAACGAATTTTGGCTTGTAAACTGGGGCTGAACGAGCTTGAAAGAACAACTTTTTACTACCAGAATTGGGAGTCTTCCGCGCTTTCAGAACATTCACTACCTCTACTCTTACGACCGATTTCCAGTCCTGAGCTTGCAAAAAATAGCAAAATCGGCTCGTTAGAGATAAAGCCTATTTTGACTACGATAATCTATCACTGGTCCAGTCCACGATGAGCACGCAGTAGCAGAGGTTCAGTTGTTACCTATCATACATGGATGGTCGGAGTCTTCCAAAGCCTAACCCCAAAAATTCTGGAATGAAGGGAGCAGTGACCGACCCCGTGTCACGAGCAATTTGACAGAGAGGTTTCATGAAGGCTGTGTAAGCGGGAAAAGAGGCCATTTGGGAAACCAGCTATTGTTTACGACAGAAGTGGCTCATACCAATATACCTACAGTAGGACTCCTGGATTCGCTCAACCCTACATGAGTGAGGCTCAAAAAAACCACGCGCCAATAATTCGCGCGCACCCTGTAGCACTAACTCCTCGAGGCAGCAACATTAGCGCGCCCCGGCTCTAACTCAAAGAACGCGGGCTACTGTAGCCAGAATCGCGCTGTTGTGGATTCGTGTGATTTCTACCACTTTAACTTCTTCTCCTAAATAAGCTGTGAAAATGCACGGATATTGCAGCCATTTGTTAAATGATAATGTTTGTGGGGTGATCCCTCACTTCGGACCTGGACTGTCCTTTTTTCCACTGTGTGGTTGAACGAAGAAGCTTGGAAAATATTCTACGCCGCCTGTGAAGTTCTCAAATGAACGGGGTACCACTGGACCTTTCGGTAATTTCGCCGATGCAGCACCTTTCCTTTCCTGACACGCACCTCTCCCTAACTCTTTTCTCTATTACCGCCGGTTTATAGTAGACTTAGTGCAGATGAATTTATCTTCTACTTAACATTACAACACAGGAGCTTGGAGTAAATATAGCACTATAGAATCAAATAAAGGCCTAACAAGTGGCCACAATGGGGCAGGAGGGAGACCCCTCCTGCCCCAACGAATTCAGCAATAGATAAGAAGGAAGAGAGAAGCTATCAAGGGGGGGGGGGAGAAGCAGGAAGCAGCGCGACCAGAACACGAGGGCTTAGCCCCTCTTATACCTCTCAGGGCGGGGCTTTTTTTCCCTAAAGCAACGAATGGCGGGGAGGGAGGTTACAGTGGCGCCTAGTTATTTCGCGCTTTCCCTACATCTTACCCCTTAGGAAGTTCCGGTCCCCGGAACCAAAGAGGGGTAACGGTTTGATGGTACAAAGAATTGTGGGATGGTCATTTTGGCCGCATTTGCCGCACGGCGAAATGTCTAAACACTCGGAGATGTGATGGGGCCTAGCGCATTTGGCGCAAAAATTTGAGTTATTGAGCAGAATGGTTGCCTTTACACAAAAAGGAATGGGCGTAGGGCAGGTGTGAGTCGGGTGCTCTTTGGAGCAGAGCAGGCACCGGGTAGCAATGGGGGGTGTGTTTGCCCTGACAGGGGACTTGTAGTCTTTTGGGTCGCGTTTCGTCGGGGAATCTTGTGGAATTTCTAGATTGCGTAATGGCTGAGTAAAGCGAGGGGTGCTTCCTTGCAAATAAGAATAAGGAAGCAATGGAAGAGGAGTTAGATTAGCGTGGTTGATGGATACAAGCGAGGAGGAATGTAAAAACTGTGCATCAGTATCATTTCTTGACATAGAGGAGGAAGGTTCTGGAAAATCGCGAGCGGATATTATGTAAGACTTGAATGAGTTGGATGACGCCGATGAAGCTGTTGATGACGAGGAAGACGATGAGGACGATGATGACAATGAGGAGGAGGAGTGACGCCGCTTCCGGTTAAATCGAGCTGGGAGGTTGGCGTTGATGAATCTACTGCGCGTTTTCTCAGAAGCGAACACATCCGATTCTAGTTATCATTAGCTATGCGAGGGTGTCGCTTGCCTGGCCAGGGCTTTCCCTACGATTAAAAGAGGTACCCGTTGGAGCTAGTGCTCCTGTCACTTTATAATTGTAGTTTGGCCTCGCATGTGAAGAACGTAGGAAGTGACTAGCGCATATAAGAGAAATAATTATATGGTAGTTAGAGTAGATGAGGATGGGGTATGTAAAAAAAGGGACAGTGGGAGGAGTTGAATAGATATAGGAGTTCATTTGCCGAGTACTTGATAGTGAGTACCCGGTCCGGAACCTCCATGTTAAATGATAATGTTTGTGGGGTGATCCCTCACTTCGGACCTGGACTGTCCTTTTTTCCACTGTGTGGTTGAACGAAGAAGCTTGGAAAATATTCTACGCCGCCTGTGAAGTTCTCAAATGAACGGGGTACCACTGGACCTTTCGGTAATTTCGCCGATGCAGCACCTTTCCGTTCCTGACACGCACCTCTCCCTAACTCTTTTCTCTATTACCGCCGGTTTATAGTAGACTTAGTGCAGATGAATTTATCTTCTACTTAACATTACAACACAGGAGCTTGGAGTAAATATAGCACTATAGAATCAAATAAAGGCCTAACAAGTGGCCACAATGGGGCAGGAGGGAGACCCCTCCTGCCCCAACGAATTCAGCAATAGATAAGAAGGAAGAGAGAAGCTATCAAGGGGGGGGGGGAGAAGCAGGAAGCAGCGCGACCAGAACACGAGGGCTTAGCCCCTCTTATACCTCTCAGGGCGGGGCTTTTTTTCCCTAAAGCAACGAATGGCGGGGAGGGAGGTTACAGTGGCGCCTAGTTATTTCGCGCTTTCCCTACATCTTACCCCTTAGGAAGTTCCGGTCCCCGGAACCAAAGAGGGGTAACGGTTTGATGGTACAAAGAATTGTGGGATGGTCATTTTGGCCGCATTTGCCGCACGGCGAAATGTCTAAACACTCGGAGATGTGATGGGGCCTAGCGCATTTGGCGCAAAAATTTGAGTTATTGAGCAGAATGGTTGCCTTTACACAAAAAGGAATGGGCGTAGGGCAGGTGTGAGTCGGGTGCTCTTTGGAGCAGAGCAGGCACCGGGTAGCAATGGGGGGTGTGTTTGCCCTGACAGGGGACTTGTAGTCTTTTGGGTCGCGTTTCGTCGGGGAATCTTGTGGAATTTCTAGATTGCGTAATGGCTGAGTAAAGCGAGGGGTGCTTCCTTGCAAATAAGAATAAGGAAGCAATGGAAGAGGAGTTAGATTAGCGTGGTTGATGGATACAAGCGAGGAGGAATGTAAAAACTGTGCATCAGTATCATTTCTTGACATAGAGGAGGAAGGTTCTGGAAAATCGCGAGCGGATATTATGTAAGACTTGAATGAGTTGGATGACGCCGATGAAGCTGTTGATGACGAGGAAGACGATGAGGACGATGATGACAATGAGGAGGAGGAGTGACGCCGCTTCCGGTTAAATCGAGCTGGGAGGTTGGCGTTGATGAATCTACTGCGCGTTTTCTCAGAAGCGAACACATCCGATTCTAGTTATCATTAGCTATGCGAGGGTGTCGCTTGCCTGGCCAGGGCTTTCCCTACGATTAAAAGAGGTACCCGTTGGAGCTAGTGCTCCTGTCACTTTATAATTGTAGTTTGGCCTCGCATGTGAAGAACGTAGGAAGTGACTAGCGCATATAAGAGAAATAATTATATGGTAGTTAGAGTAGATGAGGATGGGGTATGTAAAAAAAGGGACAGTGGGAGGAGTTGAATAGATATAGGAGTTCATTTGCCGAGTACTTGATAGTGAGTACCCGGTCCGGAACCTCCATGTTAAATGATAATGTTTGTGGGGTGATCCCTCACTTCGGACCTGGACTGTCCTTTTTTCCACTGTGTGGTTGAACGAAGAAGCTTGGAAAATATTCTACGCCGCCTGTGAAGTTCTCAAATGAACGGGGTACCACTGGACCTTTCGGTAATTTCGCCGATGCAGCACCTTTCCTTTCCTGACACGCACCTCTCCCTAACTCTTTTCTCTATTACCGCCGGTTTATAGTAGACTTAGTGCAGATGAATTTATCTTCTACTTAACATTACAACACAGGAGCTTGGAGTAAATATAGCACTATAGAATCAA
The DNA here is from genome assembly GCA_000688135.1 of Ancylostoma ceylanicum. Classification (NCBI taxonomy): domain Eukaryota; kingdom Metazoa; phylum Nematoda; class Chromadorea; order Rhabditida; family Ancylostomatidae; genus Ancylostoma; species Ancylostoma ceylanicum. The sequence goes on from JARK01001595.1 coordinate 307,875, forward strand.
ATAAAGGCCTAACAAGTGGCCACAATGGGGCAGGAGGGAGACCCCTCCTGCCCCAACGAATTCAGCAATAGATAAGAAGGAAGAGAGAAGCTATCAAAGGGGGGGGGGGAGAAGCAGGAAGCAGCGCGACCAGATCACGAGGGCTTAGCCCCTCTTATACCTCTTAGGGCGGGGCTTTTTTCCCTAAAGCAACGAATGACGGGGAGGGAGGTTACGGTGGCGCCTAGTTATTTCGCGCTTTCCCTACACATTGGTCGCTTCCGCGCAGGCAGAGCTTGCGCGCGGCTGCGACGCGCTTCCGCGGAAGCGCCATAGTGCGGGAATCCCCGGCCAAATCTTCGGGGTCAGAAGTGGTGTTAGCGGCCAGCCACCTATGGCCGCTGCCTGCAATGGTTGTAATTAAAACGTCAATCCCACAGTTTGACAGTCATAGCGGCCAGCTGACTTGTTCTTACGTTGCAATAATGATTGAGTATCACAGCACTTTTTTTGGATTGTGATTTTCTTGCCTTTCCAGGTACCACATATATGTATTTTCTTTTACCGTGGAATCGACGGAACCCTTCAGAATTAATGCCACGGAACAGGTACATGCTTACACATCAACTCAACTACACAATGTGGATTTAAGTATTACACGACGGAAAATGAGCGGAGTTCCATTCAATAGTAATAGTTCTCTGTTCATAGTCCACCTGGATACAGTGCTGGATTCTTCCTCGCTATTCTCACCATGTGACCGTGAAAAGGGACCATCGCAGTACTGCCTTCTACTGTGACCACTCAATTCTCTCATTTGCTGGCGCTTACCAGTTAGATTCTAAAGGGTTGAAGGCAAGGTCCGGTCAAAATCATGAATATCGTAATCTCTACCGCAACATAATGGAAAAACGTCTGAGGATTACGGTAACTGCATGCTCCAGTTCACAAAGGGTGCTCACGTGCATAATGAACAGCGATGGAAGATGCGCATAGATACATACAGCCTAACGAACGCTTCCTGAAACCATCCTCACCAAACAGACTACATGCCGTCGTTTGAAAATGAGTTCCTATGACGTCACAAGAGACTACATGTGGAGCGCGCCGTATAACGTTACTTGAAAACACCAACGCTGCAAGCGTGCAAACGCCATACTATTAGGTTGTTGTAAAATCGATGTCGGATTTCGACAGCTGACTTTGAATTGTCGTAACTCGGCGAAAATTGCAAAGTGTGGTCTTGAGCTACTATGAAATACTAGAGGATGAATCGAATTGAACCCACTTGTTCAGTTTTTCCATCATTCCTCCAATGGCGGAGAAAATAATGAAATAATGAACCTCAAGGCCACCTTTGAGATGTTGCACAGCTCTCGTGATGATAGCCTCCGAAAGTGCTTCTAAAACGGCGTTATGGTCATCGAATTTTAGTCCATAACTCTGGGGCGCGTGTCTCCAACACTAAATGACTTGGTCCAACACTGGGCTACCACTTTGTTGACCATTTCCTTCTGCATGGGTTGACAATATTTCATGTCCGAGCCACTCTCTTGCAGTCGTGTTAGTTCACGAAGGGTTTGGGACGAATTTTAGCGGACGAGTACATTTTGATTCAAGCCCAAAACCACAACAAAAGTGGGTAGACCAGAATAAAAATGAAAGACAGAAAGAGGAAGAAATGGGCTTTGGAACCAGCGCAAAATATAAGGTGAAAGCACCACTTCATAATCCGAAGCGTTATTCCAAAGTTCGTGGTTCAAAAATCCGACATCGATTTTGCATCAACCTAATAGAAATGGTCGATGGAAACCGCTCGTTGTGGGACTTTTTCAGTGATTTTTCAATTGTTTCAGTCCAATGTTTTAGTGTTCGCTGTGGGTGACAAATTAAATAGAAATCCAGAAGACGAAATTTTGCTGCGACTTTGCCTTTGAGATCCACGAACAGCATTGAGAGCCGCTTGGATATCAAAAGTAGTAACCAATAGCCGTGGATAAGCTTGCTGTTCGTGCTACGAAACGCCGCGATCATGCTTCATCGTCTGCACTCTTCTTTTCATTTTACGCTCAGCTGCCGTTTAATCATCGGAACCCATTGCTTTTTTTCATATTTCTGACATGTGTAATGCCATATGATCCGAGGTAGAAATCAGGAGAATGTGAGAGTTTGCGCAGCAAGCGACAACAACTACAGTGATTTTCAAAAATAAGTTAACGTGAAATTTCCACTAGCAATATGAAATAATTTTGGTGGCGGTGAGCGTTGTACTGAAAAAAAGGCGGCGTGGATCAAACTCCGCGATTTGTCAGTTCCTCCGCCTACAATACTGCTCACGAGGTGTCTAAAGCTGGCGGTTCTGTCACCGCTCGATTTATCTCAAAGAGATCTTTCGAGATTTCTAGCGACTGTCGCGTGAACCTTAGGTCTACTAGTTTCCTCCGAGTAGTCGATATATCGATCGGCGCAGCGTAATGGATCTGATCAGAAGTAACAAACACACGCGCTATGAACTCAAACTGGAGCTCAATTTTGATTACTTTTGCTAATTCAGGCAGGACTCAGTCGCGTTGCGATTTTTTTTGATACAACGCTCCATACCCATTATTTTGCCGCCTCCTTTCTGGTCCGGAAAAAAATTTTACCTTGAATGTAATGACATTTGTAGTGAATAAAGAAGCAACAGACAGAAACTGCATTTCTTATGTTCTATTTAATTGCTTTTTCAGGCTGGAAAAGCCAATTATAATGTCAGCAATGTTGAAGCATCATATATTGCTGTCCTTGAAGTCCGCTTCAGAGAGCATGTATTGAAGGAAGTCAGGAGAAGTACGGCAGTTGCTCATTCCTCTGTATTATTCTACTTCTTCCCATTCATATCCACAAGCGGTCATTTCATTACTCTTTTGCTTTTTGTCGAGAAAAATGCTCTATCAGCCCATAAAAAGTCCAACACCAGAAAGAAAACATTGATGATAGCTCCGTGTGTGGATAGATTTACTTATTGCTTATCAAGCATACAAGACACTCCAGTGCTCGCGGCCCACAGTATGCGCAACGTGACACTCTGATTGGCTGCGCGTCCACGTATTTCAATAATGTCATCGCTCCTATACTCGTCTCATCGTCTTGTTTCCTGTTATAACCTGTCCGGACAGGTGGTGAACGATATGCGAGCACTGGAGCACATATTTCCATCCTATTTGTATGCTTGCTAGGTTGTCCCACACATTTGAAAAAAAAAACAATTGTTTGTGGAAAAATAGAAGGAATATATGAATTGCAATTAATTTTAGGGGTTAACGTTCCCAGAACAAGCGAACCGGAAATACATCTTAGAATGATTGAAGGATTCGGTAACGCAATCGCTTTTCACTGGAATGTCCAAGGACACGAAAGCTGGGAGAAACCCAGTTGCTTGATTACGTAAGCCTTTTCAAAGTGACAAAATTGTGGAATAAAACCTAAATTTAATGCTTGGGCGCTGAATTCTTCTAGAAAGTTTCCTCAACATTCATTTTGAAAAGTATGGCATCTATGTTGACTCACTGCTCATCTGTGGGTGGGACCCCACAAACGACAAGAGGCATAATTCAATAACTGATTCTTCACCTTCACAGTTTGCAGGCTATTTAATTGCTCGTTCTATCACCATTAGATTGATGACCTCGCAGTATTGTATCGTAGGCCTTTTCACCCTTAGATGGATGATCATGCAGTATTGCATTGTAATGATAGAAAATGATATTTATCAGAATAGATACAAGTAGATAGAGCGCTCAGAACTCGCACATATTGAATACTCACGAACTCTCAGCCATTGATAGGGCTGAGCTATTGTAGGACAACGAAAGCGTAGCGGAGGTATTGCAGAGGTACGTCGTAGATGCGCCAGCTCTTGCGTAGACGAGGTCGAACTGATGCAGGCGGCGCAGACGAAGCCCGCATGGGTGAGGAGGCTGATGTTTGTATAGTTTCCGGAGAGAAAAAGAATGTCACCGTTTCCGACAGGACGTGTGTGTTCACCTGAAGAAGCATTTCATGGCATTTCAGACGATATACGGCTTGCTTGGTTCCATCTGATTTTTTGTGTCTGAAAAATTATGCTTTAATTGGTACTGCATCCATTCGATGCAGACCTGCTAATTGCGCGACCCGCCATCAGAAGAATCCCACCCCGCACCTTGCAGAATCGCAACTCCTTCGAAGCCATCTTAATGTCATTTTATATAATAGAAGGGTGTTTCTTGAACATGCAGGTAAAAAACCATACTGGCTCAGCGACCGCTAACAACTCATTCCGACCCCGGAACGTGATAGTCCCAAACGGAAGGTGATACTGTGTTTGAGGTAGAATATTAAAGGATTGTTCCGTCCAGCGATGGCAAGTCCTGTGCAGGAGTTCACAACAGATCTTTCTGCAAAAGAATAGGGCTCCGCAAAAAAGGCACTTCTTCATTATCATGGTGTTGAGAGAGCGACTACAAAACTTATCCTTGGTATGGTCCCAACAGCACACTGCGAAGATGATTCAGTGAAAAAAACCAAGAACTAAGGGATGGAATCCCTCCCTCAACCGCGTAATAACTCAGTATTTGCACTACCAGAATACCATTTGCAGCATTCTTTGGCTGAGAAAAACGTTAATGGGTATGGTGAGGTTAAAATTTAGGTGACTCGTCACTGCGTCTCTCGGTGCAGTGAGTTCTGCGCAGAGAACGCTGACACCTCGTAGGGAAGAGGTAGAAGAGTCATGCATTGGTCTGGAGAATAGCTCTTGGATGGTGCTGCTGAACTGTTATTTCTATATTAATTTTTGTTCATGAATCAAACGGACATTTATAATTCCTCCTCAAACTGATATTTCCTTACCGTCTTATAACTATTGATTAGTTATTTTCGCAGATTTATATCGTGGTACCGCTACCCCGGTTATGTTTCAAATCTGTTTTCCTATCTAGTGGAAAATTCATGGCTCCAGTTACATGTTGGAGGATGAGATGGCACTCAGGAGCTCGAATTCTATCCAAAGTCAAGTAATTACGTCTAGCATGCAGTTCTTCAACCGTTGGATGCAATATCCAATATCATAATATGCAATATCAATATCCATTGAGGAATCTCCATGCACAAGTCGTTTCTAGAGTGGACATCACAAGTTGGGATGATGAACCGAGTTCGCCGATAGGTCATGCTTGTGCATACCACAGCTTTACGGTTAGCAAGCATACATCCATGCAATTTTCGATGCGAACTTTAAAAAAACTCCACCTAACACGCTTGGGTCGTATGATAAAACTATTGGCGAATCGACTGAATATCTCCATCATCAACGTAGTCTCAGCTGATAGAGCGAGAAGATCTCAAAGTCACAATGAATTTCGTTCTTTCTTTCCTTATTTTGCCCTGTGTGTTTTCAAACTTCTTTTTTCAGTGCAAAAATTCGAGAAACTGGTAAGAAGAACTCATTTGAAACAGACAAGGAATTCGCTTTAATGTTTGTAAGTACTCAAATTCGTCTGCGCCACCTACAATTCATGGAGAATCCGAGGCATTCGAACTCTAGCTTCCCACATACAAGATAGAGTTTCGCATTGAGAGTTTTGCCTTGTTGCCTTACCGTAAACACCAATTAACCCCCATTAATGTAACCACAAAATTATTTTGCAGCCGAGCCGTAAGCTTTCGGGCAGC
>JARK01001596.1:0-13110 GCA_000688135.1 Ancylostoma ceylanicum
TTCTCAGAAAACGCGTTCATAGTAGATAATTTTTCTAAAAGCGCTTTGGCCCCGCCCCAACCCCGCCCACAGGCTCTCCAAAAATTGGGCCTCGAAATCGAGTTTTTTTCCTCAGTGTTGCCTAGAACTACGTATAGCATTGTGATCAACAGCTTCTGTAGATTCTTGTCAGCTGAAGATCTCAAAAACCCTTCCGAGATAGGACCCTTAGGAGTACTGGGGTGTGGAGCGTTACCTGAAGATGGCGGTATGGCAAACCCCTGTTATTGGTCGATTCGCCCAAATGACCAATAGCATATCCCGACAGCACCGCCTTTCCCAGGTATAACGCACCACACTCGGAGTACTGCAATTATTTTGAAGAAGTCCAGCACTATCAAACAAGTTATTGCATCTCTAAAAGCATGAAAGTGGTGGAAAATATTAGCCAGCTAAAAAGGCTTGTGTTTAACTCATAGTCCAGCTCGTGTATAGTTTCAAACGAAGTCAATGAGGACATTTGATCCAGAAGAAATCCTAGAAAAGCTGCTTAGTATAATTGTTCAAGAGATGAAGATCGGCATTATCCAGCCTAATTGAAGAGGCCCACACCTAAGCTGCTCAGCGTAATGGACACATCAACACTCAAATAGTGGATTATGCTGAGAGAGCCCAAACAACAGTGAATGGAAGCGAAGTGAAATGCTATGAAAGGCAATATTAGTAATTGGCAATAAACAGAAGACGTTTTTCAGCTGCGTTCTTGGCGGGCGAGTCGTGCACTTCACAAACCCGTTGTGAACGTGATTATCCACGCCTTTTCGAAAACAACAAATACTCGCTGAAAAACGCAGGAATCGTCGAGCCAAAGCCGTACAGATGTCGGTCTTCGACTTCATCCATGCGCGCGTGTTCACGTCTGAATCCTTGCGAAATCCGTACGGGCACAGCTGAGACGCAAAAAAGACGTGGTGTAGTTTCTTTCCCGGATTATTTTGCTCTAAAAGCGTGGGATACTCCATGACGAGATAAATTCCCTGTGGTTTTCGAACCTTGGATGATGTGGTTAGGCCCAATATGTGATCCATAATCCACTACGGATGGGAAGAAACTTTTGAAAGAACTGGCGTATTGGAAGAAAGACATAAACGCACTCTCCCTGTACCCGCACTATTAGAGTAGTAATAGGGTACTAATGGGGTAAAATAGGGTAGCTGGACCAGGTTGGTCGTTTTCCGCTCCTGTTCCTTCCCATCGGAAATCCCCAGTGTTAGCCGTGCGGATAGAATATTAAAGAAGAACTAAGAAGCAGGAAGACAACGATTGAGTGCTCCAGAAGAAAAAAAAACTGAAGGAGATTTTTGATTTTTGTAGTCAAACCGACGGTTATGTCAAATAAGCATCACTGGTACCACCCAGGGCAAGTGCATTAACATCATACAAGTTTACCCATCGTTAACATGGACGTCTACACTGGGTAATCACAGGTGATTCACCCTAGGTGATCTCAATGATGCATTCAGGTCCATGATCAGAATAAGTAAATGAAAGCTCCGTTGATGGGGATCGAATCCCGCACCTCGATACTGGAGATTTCCCAAATACCCGCACGGCCTGAATGCATCACTGAGATCACCTAGGCGTTGACGCCTGGGTAATGTCACCCGTAAAGGTAAAAGTGCGTGGTGTTGACACGTTGATCTTGGGTAATCTCAGTGATGCATACGGGTATTTTGCAAGGGTTCATAAGAGTTTTATGGGATCCAAAACCATACCCATGAAACAACAATGGCGGAACCCTAGAACGTCTCGGGCAGGGTTGGGATCGACCTACTGCTTTGAATTGGACGAATTCTCATTGCGAAAATGGGTATAGTAGCTGATTGCAGAAACTCGTCCCACTCAGCGGTAACAACTAATGGTAAGGAAAGCAAGATATGCTACATACTGGTAGACAAATTCGACATAAGCCGTTTGAACGAATTCGGACGTTGGACATGAGGTCACATAAAGTGTGTCGGTTGCAATTCAACACAATTTCACAGCTGCACGCGCAGAATGAAAAATTCCGGGAACTCTAAAAAACTGAAATTAGATGTTGTATTAGTGTGATTGCAACGCTTATTCACAAGAATCGACCTGTTCGAAAAAAAAGTGTGAAAGAAGTTTCATGAAGTGTAAGCCTACGCACAAGTACCACTAGACATGCAATCATCTACAGTGCGTTTCATAACTATAATTGTCGCAATCTCTGGATTTTTTTAGCATTTTGTGCGTAAAGCGGAGACGTTGTATTCGGTTGCAGGATAATGTCCAATGTCCGAATTCGTCCAAACGGCTTATGTCGACAAATTCGCTCACCCTGAGCGATCAGGAAGCTTAACACGATTCCGGGAACATTCGTGGATCCCACTCGGGAGAAGGAACGCTCGTGGGAGCTAGTGTGTTCCACTAGCACACACTGGTCCCAAACAATAAAAATCATACTCGTTCAACCCGCTCCTCTTTTTGTATTACGTAGCCGCTCTTCACTTTCTCATGCCGGCCGAAAGAAAACCCCGTTTTTTCCAGAGCAAACAGCCGTTTTACACCAGTTTTTCAATTTTTTCTTTCCGTGTCGTGAAATCCGAGAGGCCGCGTAGTACAACAGAGTATACCTAGACGAGAATCCGGTTGACATGAAAACGTACTCATGTTTACTACGTGCTTTGGGAAAAAATCAGGGGCGCAAAAGTTATTGTCGAGCATTCAGCGTAACAGAACTGCACACCGATTTTTGTAGCCGAAAAGAAGTGCGAGGAAGGCAGGAAGGTAAGAAATGGCGAACGGAAGCAGTAGCAGTTACGATTACTGAACAGGATTCTCGTGAATCGTAGAGATAAGGAGAGAATTAAACTCTTCAGGCGCATGTGGATTTCACCACGGTTCCAGAATCTTTTTACGGGATCTGGAGAATGTCCCCGTAATTTAATGATGTCGTAACTTCCACTGCGAATCAGTTATTACAGCGCTTCTAACAAAAACATTACTCGCTATCGTAGAATGAGGTGAAAAATCTACTCAGAACAAAGGGATCTTATGGATAAGAGATAACTCTCGGATGCGAGTGGAACGCAACGAGAACCTCATGAAAATTGAAAGACTTCTTCAGAGCTCGAATGCATCATTGAACTAACCAAGGGTGAAGACACCAACCTCCGTGCTAACGATGCGTGATTTGTGTAGTGTTAACACCTTTACCCTGGGTAATCTCCAAACTTTCAACTTTTAAACTTTGAACTTTCTTCAGCATTCGATTCCTATGCATACATAGTATCACGTTACCAGAGTTATTGAAAAACGTAATAATGACAAGGCCAAGAACAAAATGAGGTAGTAAAAAAACAAAATGAAAAGTTCAGTCCGGTTAACACGCCGTATTACCGTAATCTCCATACGTGAAATAAAATATAGTCGCTTAACTACAGATTGAAGACGCTCAATCAGGCAACGTGAATCTACTTACTGAGCTTATTTTTAGGACTTCGACTTTGAATTTTTGCATCCGTTAGAATTTTTGGCGTGAAATTAAGCATATTCAGTGTGCGGCACCTTGTGTTGCGCCTATAAATTACAGTAAGTCAGGCTGCACACCGAACTGAACTTTTCAATCCGTCTTGACAAATTGTAAAATCCCGAAACGGTCAGAAGCGAGAGACACCAGAGACAAGGAACCACACCATAGTCTGTTCCACTGGAGAAGATAGCTGGAAAGACGCCAGAGGTAAAGAGAGCGCGTGAAAGTGCAAAGGGATTGCGGAGGGTGGAGAGAAAACATCCAGTTAGCACATATACTCAGCTACTGTCGCCTTTGAAATTGACGATACATATGCTCGCCTTCGTGCAACAGAAATTTGTTACTAGTTTAGTAATTTTCAAAGCGAAGAAGTCCCAAAAGCGACGCAGGCCTCGCCCAGGGTGGAGTATAAACGCGAATAGCTGTGGGAGGATCCGCAGACGCGTTCCGTCACATCTCACGCAGAAGCATCGTACTCAGCTGACGTTACTCACCGAGAAGCAACCGCTGCGTGTTAGTGGGTCAGTAGAGAATGACCGAACGACCTCTCCAGCCGTTCGAATCGAAGGCAACAAATTCAACGGTGATAATCCGTCAAACCCGTCAATGGAACGGCCATCGCCCCGGGATGACGAATTCGTCGCGATGTCCGACTGCACTTTCATCGGGAGAAGCCCCATGCGCACCAGTTGCGTGGATGCTAGTACCTACCCCAGTTGAGTTGCACAGTTAGCCGGAGACCAGTTGAAGCACTAAATTACGCCGTATGGGCTAGCACTAGCGCATAGCTGGCTAAAAAGTTGAGGTCGTAACGGACGCAGCACCTGGACGCCGGGCTATAGTACCGGAGCGCGGAGACGGCGACTGCTCGGGCCAGGTAAAGAAGCGGACCACCCGGATTGACCTGAAATCGTGCGGCTCTCAGACGATGACGTGCCCGATGCGATGCCATTAAGTCAGCGATGTGATGGCCGACTGAAGAGATGTACAATACTGCGCACAGACGTTGTAAAAACGACGGTATGTCCGCAGATGTTACCGTCTCTCACCGTCGCTTTTTCAGAATCGCTTAGACGTCGATTATTTCGGTAGCAAATGATGTTAATAGGTAGAACTCGTTGAGCTCTTTCCAAATATATAAGATACTTGAGGTTTCAACTGAAAATTGCTTCGAAAACTGTCGATTTCAGTTTCCTTCCATGAAGCTTGACTCAGTTGTGCTTCTGGGGCATATGAGAGCTCAAAAAGGCGAGTTTCTTCGGGAACTTGGCGGAATCTGGAAGTTTTAACAAAAAGCAACTCTTAAATAAGGAGTTTCTGACTTTTTTCTGCGTCTGCATGTAAATTTTTCTGCCTTAGACTCAGAAAAACAATGAATTTGATGAAGATTCTCTGAGAATGGTGCACTGAGCCATAGTTTCGTTTTACAACGAATTTACTAGCACGGATTTCTTGCTGAGTCTGTCTAGAAAAGTGATTTCTAATATCTTCACCCACCAGGAATTGATGAAAAGCCTCCCTAGTGTGCAGAGGTGAGCTATGATTTCAGATTTTGCCTGCTTTTTCGACATCACTGGATTCACTGCGCAAATTGGCTTCAGGAAATGGCACAAACATATTCAGCCTGAGTTTCAGGTTAGTTTAGGAAAGTTTTTCCAATTCTGTATGCAGTTTGCCGCCCTCGTACCAGGCTGCCATAGCCGAGTCCAAATCTCATTGAGAACCTAAACTAGGCCGTCTTTATGTTCGTGTTGCTCTAAAAATCATGGTAAGCAATTGTTGGCTAGAAGGTTTCGTGTTCAACACATATTCTCAGTTTTGCCACTCTTGTTGACAGACTGGCGAACTTTAACTGGCGTTTTCTGTAATTTTGAATTTTCAGAAGGAAAATGAAAAATTCATCCGATCCGAAGTTCAATGTTCATTCCCATTGAAACCGCACTGAAATTCTCTATTCAACGGTGTAACATTTTGTGAATGAAAGATTAGCAGTCCAATCTGCAACATTAGCAATCCAATCTGCCTTTCCCCCAATCAATGACCTCCGTCCCAGGCCTTACTGCCATCCTAGCGCCCAGCCAAGGTGCGAGAACATATCCGCAGCAATACCTGCGGCAAGCACGGATACGGATGAACGCAAAGAACGTACGAGCACATTTACTTTGATTTTTAGCATCTGGATTATGCATTGTACCTTCTATCATGGATTGAATGGATTGCTCCTCGATGAAATTGCAGTCAGGGCGAAATTGTGTAGAAACGAGTGAAAAATGCCTTTATACAATACATCAACAATCATAATAATTACTATGGTACAGGATGGAACAAATCATTGGAAAAATGATGTGTCATGGAGCAGCTTTGGATTCAAAACCAATAGATAAATGGCCTAAATAACATATTGCGATTGGATATCTTTCATCCTCTGGATAAATACTCTGCTATATATTTTTAAATAGATTATCAAAAGTATCACCTATTGTACAAGACGAAAAGGAAACGGTAATTTTCTAGAAGTGATGGGATTCCAAATAGATTCTCTATATTCTCTATACTCTCTATATTTTAAAATAAGTGCTAAATAGCTACAATTTATTAATAACACTCTATCGTAAAGTAAATGTATACTAAGCTCAGAATAAATGCCCTCAATTAGCAGACTATGATTGGGGCCACTACTGATCTCTCCCCTCTAATATGTTGCCGCCAGCTCTTTCTACAACTCGTCGCAGCCGTTTCTTCACTCCAAGGACGTATCGTTCGCATTTTTCAGGAGATAAACTTCTCCAATAATCAGCTATAAGCTTTTTGAGCTCATTTAACGTCCTCGGGCCAATTTTCCTGAAATTAGATGGTAACACGTTTGATTTTCAGGTAAAGAAATTACGAAAGACCTTATAGCGTTCTTCATGTTACCCCATACGAGTTCTATGGGGTTTAAGTCCGGCGACTCAGCTGGCCACGGCAGTACATCTACATTCCATTCCTGCAGCTTCCTTTTAGTGAAGCCGCTCTTGTGAGCAGGAGCGTTGTCCTGCACTAGTCGGGCACATCCTCAAAATCCAGTTTAGATTCATTCTCTCGGGGTATGTAAATCCCTAAAGATTATACCTCCATATTTGTTGGTGACAAAAGGCAAATATGCCCGTTTAAGAATGCGGCAGTAATATTCGCTATTAATCCTGGTGCTGCCGGGTATAATGACCAGCTGTGTGGCTCCTCTTGCTGATATCCCACCCCACACATGCACCTTAGATGGGTGCTTTGCGCGGTTTCGCAGTCTAGCGAAATATCGCAATATGTTATTTAGGCCATTTATCTATTGGTTTTGAATCCAAAGCTGCTCCATGACACATCATTTTTCCAATGATTTGTTCCATCCTGTACCATAGTAATTATTATGATTGTTGATGTATTGTATAAAGGCATTTTTCACTCGTTTCTACACAATTTCGCCCTGACTGCAATTTCATCGAGGAGCAATCCATTCAATCCATGATAGAAGGTACAATGCATAATCCAGATGCTAAAAATCAAAGTAAATGTGCTCGTACGTTCTTTGCGTTCATCCGTATCCGTGCTTGCCGCAGGTATTGCTGCGGATATGTTCTCGCACCTTGGCTGGGCGCTAGGATGGCAGTAAGGCCTGGGACGGAGGTCATTGATTGGGGGAAAGGCAGATTGGATTGCTAATGTTGCAGATTGGACTGCTAATCTTTCATTCACAAAATGTTACACCGTTGAATAGAGAATTTCAGTGCGGTTTCAATGGGAATGAACATTGAACTTCGGATCGGATGAATTTTTCATTTTCCTTCTGAAAATTCAAAATTACAGAAAACGCCAGTTAAAGTTCGCCAGTCTGTCAACAAGAGTGGCAAAACTGAGAATATGTGTTGAACACGAAACCTTCTAGCCAACAATTGCTTACCATGATTTTTAGAGCAACACGAACATAAAGACGGCCTAGTTTAGGTTCTCAATGAGATTTGGACTCGGCTATGGCAGCCTGGTACGAGGGCGGCAAACTGCATACAGAATTGGAAAAACTTTCCTAAACTAACCTGAAACTCAGGCTGAATATGTTTGTGCCATTTCCTGAAGCCAATTTGCGCAGTGAATCCAGTGATGTCGAAAAAGCAGGCAAAATCTGAAATCATAGCTCACCTCTGCACACTAGGGAGGCTTTTCATCAATTCCTGGTGGGTGAAGATATTAGAAATCACTTTTCTAGACAGACTCAGCAAGAAATCCGTGCTAGTAAATTCGTTGTAAAACGAAACTATGGCTCAGTGCACCATTCTCAGAGAATCTTCATCAAATTCATTGTTTTTCTGAGTCTAAGGCAGAAAAATTTACATGCAGACGCAGAAAAAAGTCAGAAACTCCTTATTTAAGAGTTGCTTTTTGTTAAAACTTCCAGATTCCGCCACGTTCCCGAAGAAACTCGCCTTTTTGAGCTCTCATATGCCCCAGAAGCACAACTGGCTTCATGGAAGGAAACTGAAATCGACAGTTTTCGAAGCAATTTTCAGTTGAAACCTCAAGTATCTTATATATTTGGAAAGAGCNAGTTCCCGAAGAAACTCGCCTTTTTGAGCTCTCATATGCCCCAGAAGCACAACTGAGTCAAGCTTCATGGAAGGAAACTGAAATCGACAGTTTTCGAAGCAATTTTCAGTTGAAACCTCAAGTATCTTATATATTTGGAAAGAGCTCAACGAGTTCTACCTATTAACATCATTTGCTACCGAAATAATCGACGTCTAAGCGATTCTGAAAAAGCGACGGTGAGAGACGGTAACATCTGCGGACATACCGTCGTTTTTACAACGTCTGTGCGCAGTATTGTAGGCGACGTCTGAAGGGGACATCGGGATGTTTTTGAAGAATCGGCTAATCGCATGTCAACGTTGAAATGTTGGCGCATATTAGCGGAGTTTGTCCGCGATTGTCCGTGATCCGATTATTCACTAAGGTGACTAAGGCGGACTCAGCCTGGACGTTAATGATCGATAATTGGATTAGAAAACAGTTGAAAAAGCTTATGAAAACAGTCTCAGATAGTCTCCGGAGTCCTAAGGTCGACATCCCGACCTTTACTCCACAAGTACAGCCCCCGCAGGTAAAAACCCGATCTCTGCCCCGGATCGTGGCACTTATCACACAGTAGCGCGCCTAGTTTTTGTGCCTAAAGCAGACGCTAAGCGAGACAACTATCTGTCGCGCTATCGATTTTCGTTTCCAGGAAAAGCGCCGTTCTTTAGCAGGAGTTCCATGGACGTAGTGGCTTTCCGAGCCTAGCACTTCTTGGTCTTAGCTGGCTCACATCGGACGCAGTTTTTATGTGCCAAGGGACATGTTGACCAATCACCAATTGACTTATGTTCTTGAATAAAAAAACTGTCACAAACGTCCGTGGCAAGCCCAGCATCACTCCAAATTGTTTCCCGAAATTTGTTGGAAACCGCAAGCCGAAAAATTAAGTCCTGGATTTCAAGTATCTGTATAAAAAATTGTGTTTGAGTTCAAACTTCTTCAAATGGGCTATGGCAGTGGCATATCCTGAGCATTGCTTGAGAACAGATTAAAAATTTTTGTTTATAGGGCAATTTATACTGGATGCGTGCGACTGACGCGCATACGTCTATATGAAGGATCTAGTCGCATCGCAGTCGCAGCTCAGTCGCACGCGTTTACGGCCTCGCGACGGCCGTGCCTTCTTTTCATTGAGAAATTCATGCCGCGATGACCGGTCTTCATATAAAATCTTTCGTAAATGGATGCGTGCGTCTGACTAGTATAAACTGCCCTTATTCCAACTCGAACACCACTTTGAATTCTATCCCAACAATTCCTGTCTGGCATTCGTGGTAACGGGGGAACACGCGACGGAAGCGCGCAGCTCGCACTGGAATTCTCATCGCGACAACAAACTATGGGGTTTCCTTGATAGTTAGTAACTTTTCTTGATGGCTAACATCGAATGAATGGTGAAAAACTTTCACGAAACCCTAATTTTCCACTACGGCGGCGATTGCAGCGGGTGCGGGTGCGGTCGCGTCGCATGCTTCCCCCGTATCAGGGAAAAACGCACCGTCATCGACGCTCTGTACAGGAATTGTTGAGCTACCAGTGGTGTTGCGTAATTTTTATTTGAACTCAGGAGCCTAAGAGCTTTGGATCCGTCGGTTCTAAAATATTTGAATTCAGGAGCTGAAGAGCTTTGGATTGGTCAGCTCAAGACTTAATCTGTTCCATTCTCAAAAATTCAGACGCTTTTTGAGAGTTTTGCGACCAGAATCAGGAGCGGTTTCTCGCAAATATGAAAATGTAAATTTGGGACCTGCTACGTGGAAAACGTGGAAATCTAGAGAAACAAAAAAAAAAACAGGATAACTTCTGAGTAACTAAGGAGGAGGGGCGTGAAGGAGATTAACGGAGTGATGAAGAATCTCATACATTGAGACAAATAACATAATCACATGCAACTACTATATAACAGGATTACACGTAACTGCTTCTGAGTCAGACTCTTCCAGAGAATTTCCGGAAACGATGAAATGAATGATAAAATGAAGCCACTAATTTGTTTCTTGCTTTGGAAAAACGAGGCTGGCGCTTGGGGATCACAGTCGTGGAGAATTGAAAAATTGTCGAAATTCTAATGTATCAATATTTTATTCATTGGAATGCACTCTAGGTGCTCCACGATATATAAAACGGAGGAACATAAAACCTCCTCCATTTCTAATGCCCAGAGTTCGCTCAACACATGAATAGCAACAAAAAGAAAAGCCTAGATCACTCTTTTCCCTAGTGCGCGTAATGGTTATCTGTTCTGTTTTTTTCTTCTGTACGGAGCACTTTGAGCGGATGCAGATAAGGGAAAAATGAATGAAAAAATCAAACGTCGAGAAAATGTTGAAGCGACAACGACCAGAAAACGAGATTTGAAAGAAGCGGAGCAACAGAAGCGATGACGACCACTTGACAACTAGTTGGTGATCTCAGCTCTCTCAGAGATATTCTGTTTAACGTAAATAACAAAATTCCATTAAAAGGCATAGAGAGTTACAAGAAAAACGAACTAACAATAGCAGTTCTACTTCCACGATTAACTTGGCGCATTATGGGATTTACTAGCTGAGGCTGCTTAAAATTAATGTATATGAGCAAAAATGTGTAAAGTTAATAATACTAACATGTGGAACCCAACATATGTATCTTGTCCAAGGTACTTGTTCACGCTGAATGAGCAAGAACACTGAACCTTTTCACGAGGGTTCATGATTCCCACCACTCAAAATATCACTACCTTCGAGCTGACCCACCATGAACTAATTTAAGTTTTTCGCAGGAGCTTGAGGATTCTTAGAGCTTAGAAAATTTCCAGAATAAAGCGGCAAGAGATAGAGTACAGAAATGTAACATAAATGGATATTCGCTCCACGAAACTTGTCTGGGCCGGAACAGTGGCGTATTCACAGGCAGTACAGCACTATGCGAGCGCTCGCTCATTTGACATGCAAACAGAACATGGATTCATTTGCATCAGACAGATCTCGTACAGATTTTCGGGCTCAGGTCCAGAAGGAGGAATGTAGAATTTCAGACTGTGGGGGAAGAACCTATGACGGAGCTACATGCTAGTAAAATCAAACAAGTGAGTAAAAATTGAATAAGCAATAGAATAAATAAATAATTAAGTGAGGAAATGAATAATAAAATCATAATAAATTTCGTAAAATAAAACAAGTAATGAACAAAATCTAAATACATATACTGCACAAACCATCACAATAATCCCTAAGCCGTGCATTAGAACTTGGACAAACATTTGGAAGGGCCGCAGCAGCTATTTGGAAGAACCGCAGGACATCGGTCGGCTCATCCGGCTTTCTGCTGCGGTCCTTCTGAAAATTTGTTTCAGAAAATTAGGCTCGAAAAACAGCCAAGTAAGAATCAATGTAAAACTTTAAGTTTTATTTAATTTTTTCCAACCTTGCAAAATCATATTTTCTTCTTTTCCTTTCTATTTTATGCGTCATACAACCTGCAGAAACAAAGAAACAAAAGAAAAACTATAAACAGCAACTAAGATGAGAGAACTCTAAGAGGCGGACCCTCCTAGCCACCCAGTTCAAGAGATGCTCGAATAAATATGATTCTCAAGGTTTTTGCCCGTTTGGATGATCTTGCTCATTTACAAAAGTCAGTGCATAAATATAAATTGAATATTAACAAACAATGAAAAGGTTTACATCATCGCTTCTATTACTGCTCGGTAATGCGTCAACGCTTTGTTCACGAAGTCAAAGAGCTCCTGATCGTGTGACATTTCGCACCGATTTGTAGCTACATATTATCGGGAAAATGTACCCAGCCTTCTCCGAAGATTAGAGACAACAGTCTAACCACCAACGCAACAACGGAACAATGATTCTAGGATTTCTTAACTCATAAATGATTAAAAATAACAGAGGTGGTATCAAAAACGCTGAAGGAGGGCGTGCTACGTCCAGCGACAAGTCCACGTCAGGTCGAGTAACCTTGGGAACAGAGAGCAACGAATGAACAGTGCAAAAGATCCACTGAACACGCGATTGATGACGGTGAAGATGGGTCGTTGGGAGTCCGCTGTTATATAACAGTGGTTCATTCGCGGATTTTTGCTTGTTGCCGGAAATTCGAGCCATTTTCCGGGTTGCTAAGCAGTCGCATTTCGCGATGTTTAGCCATGGGGAAACAGTATGGTTATTGCGCCTTGGAAAAGCTGATGAGCTCAAATTTCAAGATAAATCCTCGCTACAGAATGGGTTTACATCAAGAAACGTCATGGAATTTGACGCACGCACGAAATTCCCAGGATTACGAGTCGAGGACGTCATGTTTCGTAGATAAAACAGTCAGCGATAAGTATGTAATGCTGCCTTGATTACTGATTTGTTGTACGCTGTAAATCCTGGGAAATTTCTCTGGCTTTCTCTTATTTTTCTGGATGATGCTGAAGAAGTAGCCGCATCGAAAACAAACGAACAACGACCTCCACAATGGCTGTAAAACGACCACAAACGAGGAAATGCGCCATCAAAGAACTAAGAGCTGTTTCCAGAACATCAACATTACACTCAAATAGGGCATTGTCGCGTGGAAACCGCTGGCGGTGGTCTCGACGGGAACTCACAATGAATTTGCACTTTACAAATCCTCAAAATCCTCGTAAAAAGCCCCTGGCTAACCAGGAACCCCGGAAAGTTCCAGAGATCCGCTGAGGTTTACTCAACTCGAGAGTTGTTTGCGTGAAATTCTAGAAGAGCAAGAGAAAACGAGCGAAACACTGGAATACAGGATGAGAGGACAGATGGGTGAATAACACAGAGTTAACGGGTTCAATGGACAAAATTCAACGGGGGGGGGGGTTGCGAGAACCCGGACAACTCGTACAAGTCCACCGCTGCCCTCCGTCACACTTTTCGCATCGCAGTAACAGAGCTGGCGCGAGTGTTTATCGGGACAAGGACAGTGGCGCGGAAAAACTGATTCATGTGCTGCTGGTACAGAAGCCGGGATCA
>JARK01001596.1:21642-39696 GCA_000688135.1 Ancylostoma ceylanicum
GTCTCTGCCATTTGGAGACCCAGATGGAAAATAAAATCCATGCATCCCTCCGGGGTCGATAAATTGGTACCAGAAAAGACTGGGAGGATGAAGCACTGACTTGGTTCATCGGATGCTCCCCATAAGGTATAGGGCACATACTCATTCAGCACCTCTACGATGCTCAGATGAAGTCGAATGCGTGGCGCATCCCACGTGACGGGATTGCCCTTTTCCCAAGCCATATCCGGAAAACTGGGCTGTGTAATATGATTAAGTAGTTCATCTCGAGAAATTACCAATTTGGTATGCAGGGCCTTATGGCATGTAATCGAATGAAAAAAGAACCATTACGTACCTTCATTACCCCTTCCATGAGATGAATTAGTGGTAGTAAAAAGAATAAGGTAACTAGTTTAATGGTTTAAAAAAGGACGAAGATGTCTTCTTTCTTGATTAGAGTGTATATGTGCGTGTAAGAGCCAAAATGGCTCTGAAAAATTTGAATTAACGGAGTTGTGAAGAGGCATAGCGGGTTCTTGATTACGATCCTGCTTCTACATTCTTCATCTCCAATCCGGAAATTTCTTTGTTACACAGGAAGGCTGGGTTTCTGTACATATGACAATCCATTTTTCTCTCAATGATACCAAGTACAACATATTGACCTGAAACACGGGAGAACCAGTAATGATAGATGATCCACATCCAGGGAGACAATAAACCACAGCTCGTGGAAAAAATGCTCTCACCACAAGTTCCAGCAATGCATGTTTTCTCGCCATTCTCACGTTCCTTCTCCTTGGTTCTTCCAGTGCATCCTCATCCATCATTGTACTGCATCTGTGGAACAGCCCTGCCACGCGATTGTCTTTCAGTTGAAAGACTTCCGAAGCAGTAAACTCAGGAACTAATGTTGACAACCCCGTTTTTTCGTGCTACATGGCACGAACTCGGCACGATTTGCGCTGTGAATTTGGATTTTTTGCGATCGCGTTATGCCGATTCCGATTGCTTATGTCGTTCAACTTGAGTGCGTGCGCTCGTGCACTTGTAATGCATGCAATACATGGTCTGAAAAAACGAAACCCTAACTTTTACTCTTAGGGTTTTGATTTTTGTGCAGCTAAGAATCAAGTCCTAATCCATGGAGAACATATGTGTGTCCCACTCTGAAAAAAAGTGCGCGGGGAAAAATATAAAGAAGTGGGAAATTGAGAATTTATTGGAAGATTTCTTAGAAAGTAAAAATTTTATTGATGATTCGATTCCCTTATAAACCTCTTCTAATTTGTCTTTAGTACTTTTATCTCAGTATTTAAGTACAACACGTCCTTTAAATACTAATAGGAAACTCCAGTTCTCTGGGCCCTCTTGCACGTGCTGCCTCGCCCTCATCTTGTCTCTCTGATTGTCTGCGTATCCTCACATTCTATTTATTTACCCGTTCTCATTTTCGATCGTTTTTGTGGCGGGTGCGTGGGTATGGGCCCTGACTGCTGGAGTTTCCCATACATTATGCGTACATCAGGTACACTTTTAGATTTAAGAAAACATTTTTCGAATTCCGCTCTACATTTTGAAAGCCAATTTCTATAAGTGGGTTTTTTTTTGTTCTGAGAGTTCTATTACCATATTCGGGCGAATCTCCAACTCTCTGGTAAGACGGAAATATGTACATATTTGGATGACATTGAACAATCCTTCTTATTACGGAAAATAGATCCTAACGCGGAAAAAATGTGCGAGTGGAGAAGGGATGAGTGCATTGTGAGGAAAAAGGGGCGTTATCACCTGTGTCTGATTGGCCCTCCACACAACGACCTTCTCACTTCCAGCAGGTTCCTATGATTTTCTCTCACAAAGTATTGCTAAATGTGAATTTTGAACAAGCTGTCATTAGCAATTGAGAATGTCGATGGCGCGAGCCAATGGCAGAGCCGGGATAGCGATGATCTCTTCTTTTCATCATGGTGCAGCCATCTATCAGCACAGTTGAGGTTGGAGTTATTTACTCAGAATTATGTGGGATAGAGGTGAATGACGGATTAGAAGTTCCAGAAATTTTTATCTCTACAGATATTACTGAGTCGATACACTGCGGGCCACCAATCGATACATCGATTGCTTGGGGGAAACCAGTAAACGGAAAGTTCACCCCCACGTTTAGTAGGTGTTCTGGAAGATTTCTTTGAGTCAAATCGAATGGTGGCCAAATCGCTTTGATCGGAGCTATTCTGTGGAAGTTACGGCAAAGCGACGGTGACTCCACGAAGCGACCGTCGGTTTTCCACATCCCGTCAGCAGTATTGTAAGTTCATGCGAAAAAAATCGCGACATCCCTAAGGCAATCGCATTGATTACGATGGAATCACATTGCTAAAAGCTCGCGTATCTCCTATTGCTGTTGAGGAGACCTTTTCACACAATATCTAGTAGGATCCTCCCTCCAGAATTATGCGCAGAGCGCAAAGCTCGTCGCTAAGCCTGAAATTATACGCCACGATGTCAGCTGGTAGGTGCACTATTATTGAGAAGCCGGTGTTTTCTCGTTGAGGAGAAATCTGTTGACGTAATCGCCGGAAAGGGCAGAAAAAGCAGATGAATCGCAGCCATATAGACGGCATGTGATCCATTCTCGAAGACTGACTCGGGTTACTGCCTTTCCCCACCCCGGGTTCACTGTTTTCGACGATCCTCAGTGGCTACGTGACGCCACATCCCGAGCAAAAGCCATTGTGACAACGCAGTTCACCTTTTCACTCCTTTCTTTTTGCGCTAAGCCTTTCTCAATACAATGTCAGGACAACGGCTACGCAAACACACTATCTGCCCGCAGTTCTATTCAGTTCGCCTTGTGCTTCCGTGGGTTGTCAGGAGTGCTTGCTTGGACACCCAGTGAATGGGTTGCTGACCGAAAAAGGTGTTCGCTCACCGCGCCGCCAGCCTCTGTTTTTGATGTGACCTGCGTCAAATGCCGAATCCCATCTACCGCCAGAAAAAGTTCATCAGATGCATTGCTGATCGATGACTTCACCCTTTTCGTTAGCCGTGAGCCCGTTTTAATGGCCTACAATCCATCACGCGTCACTACATTGCGGCGATCCATGTAATCGTCAGTGAGGAATGCGACATTTTCACTTCGTAGTGGATTTTCCTCATCTTATCCTCCATTTTATCGTCCATGGATAAAAAATGCTACGAGTTCTTCTTAGAGGTCACCTCATGGAAAGCTATCTACGGGAGATAATTACCTGGATGCATCACTATGAATACCCAGGGTAAAGGTGTTGACGCCCGTATCAACGAAGGGTAAATTTATGGGGTGCCATGGACTTGCCCTGGGTGATCTCAGTGGTGCATATTGCCCAAGAGAGAAGTGACTCTCAAAGCTCTATAGAATATGTAGTTTGTATTCCTCAAGGCTGTTTTTTGTCCCACAACAAGAAACAGGTATGAAATTTCACTCTCACTCCTACCGAATACCCCCGGCTATGAGTGTTGCCCTCGCTGAAGAAAAAGGAGATCACCACTTTCCCAGGTATGGAAATAATTTCACGTGCAGTTCTTATCCCGTCATCTTTGCGTATTCCACTTGAGTGGCCCTAAAACTCCAAAAAAATTGCTGAGACTTTATCTGACATCCTGAACAGGTACGAGTGTGGATTATCTTTATCCAGTTATCAGATTAGCCGTTATCCGGGAGTTTCGCATTATCCGCACCGTTATCCGGGTTTTGAGCACCGAACTGTTATCCGGGTCTTTAGTACAGGATAATGGTCCGATGCTAAAGCCGCTCCCCATTCGCTCATTCCTGACCTTGAATACGAACATCGTGTCTGTTTCATACCATAGCCTTGCTTGCAGGATTACTATGGGTATCTCTTGAGATTTTCTGGAATTTCACTTAGAGGGAGTATGTATTTCATCCATTGATTGCGAATACCAATACTATAACCTATGAGCTTATCATTTCCCTGCTGAAATAGGCCTTTTTGTCTAATTCTATACATATTACAACCCTGAACACATAGCTGTAATTGTAATTTCATTGTGATGATGTTACAGCACGAATTGAATGAGGTAGCCGTTATCTGCGCGTGAAATAACTTTTACATGCGAAATTTGGAAAGCGTATATGAGGTACTAGCCTACAGTTCGTACAATAATCCTACTGAAATTGGAGTTAGCTGCAAAGTTTTTGCAAAGTATGTCTCTTTTTGGCGTTCCTCTGCGGAAAATTTTAACGATTTTTTGGGATTTTGTGGTTCCTAAACATCTTTTTCCCAGGCTGACATGAGAAATGATGCTGATAGGACTAGACAGCTAGGACAAGTTTGAAATGCCTCCTACTCAAAAGTGACAACACATCGTTCCTTCGTTTTCTTTTTCGTTCCTTCGTCTCCTTTTCGGAGCGGCGTCTCATCCATCGNGAAGCGTATATGAGGTACTAGCCTACAGTTCGTACAATAATCCTACTGAAATTGGAGTTAGCTGCAAAGTTTTTGCAAAGTATGTNAAAGCGTATATGAGGTACTAGCCTACAGTTCGTACAATAATCCTACTGAAATTGGAGTTAGCTGCAAAGTTTTTGCAAAGTATGTCTCTTTTTGGCGTTCCTCTGCGGAAAATTTTAACGATTTTTTGGGATTTTGTGGTTCCTAAACATCTTTTTCCCAGGCTGACATGAGAAATGATGCTGATAGGACTAGACAGCTAGGACAAGTTTGAAATGCCTCCTACTCAAAAGTGACAACACATCGTTCCTTCGTTTTCTTTTTCGTTCCTTCGTCTCCTTTTCGGAGCGGCGTCTCATCCATCGCATTAGCTGACTTATGGTGCGTCGAAATGCGGATGCTGTCTTGTTCTCAGGCTTTCACTTGTGGCAGGCAATTTGCTTTCGTTGGATTAGCTGAAGGTGGATGGAGCTTCAGAGAAACTTTCTCATTTCCCATTTTGAAGACCGTGCACTTTCTTCAGCAGATGGGAATGAGCGTTGTTTTTAGGCGATTCCCAATTGAGGCGCAGCTATGTGTTTCTGGGAAGATTCGAAGCTACACTCTAGTTCACGGCGAATGTTTTGTATTAGCTTTTGAGCATGAATATATTCGGAAAAATCGAATAACCGATCAGTTCAGCCTTTCGAATGATTCGAATATCCAAATATTCGAATCTGCCACATTTTCGTGTAATTCAATCAAATTCACGTCCTGTGTGTTCTTGTTTGCTGAAGACGAATGTAGAGGTGACCTTCATTAGTTGAATTGTACCATAGAAAGACGCAAATAAGAACTATTATATTACTCCATCCTAGTAGTACACTTAAATACTAGTTTATCCACAAAAACAATCGTATTTGGGCAATCTATACTAGGTACATGCGTCAGTCGTGCGTCAGACGCAGGCATCCACTTGCGAAGGATTTCCGATGAGGATCGGTCAACGCGACCTGCAATTCTTTGATGAAAATACTGCGTGTCCGTCGCAAATGCTTCGCAACACTGTAAACGCGTGCGTCTGAGCTGCGACAGTGATGCGACTGGCCCTATTCTTTACTATATAGACGCAGGAGATGTACAGTCCTTGTCGAAAAGTTAGAGGATTCCGTGATTGCACAATCGCGGCGAGGCCTAAACGAGAGACGCGGAGAGATCATGCTCCAAGTGAGAGGGTCGAGTAGGTCCCGCAGCGATCCTGCGGCCGCGACGCACGTGCAATCCATCTTTTCGACAAGGAGCGAAGTATAAATTGCCCACTTGACAACAACTTAGGACAGCATATCGCATCATTTCTTCACTTCTTCCTCACAATTCGAATGACAAGAATCAATAATTAGTGGCATATTTGTAAGTTGACATTGACCAATATGTACTTGAGATCTCTTCAATGTTGAATCTCTTTTTTTTTTTTTTTGCTTTTCTGACAATTCCTCGCCTTCATTCTTTTTTTTACTTCTTTTCTAAAAAAAAACAAAACGATTTCCCGATGGGAATTTTGAATGGTTTGAATTAGCGAGGCGATGCGATCTTTCCATAAATATCCACGAATTATGCTCTTCTAAGTATGAATAAGATCCTTACAAAAAGATGATCTTCAGGGCTTTTGATAATTAACATTCGCACTTGGGTCCTATATAATGGGTTGATCCAGAGGTCTTGCACCGAATTTTACTTTTTCGAACAATCATAACATTATTGTTCAAGGGTGGATTGTCAATTTTCATGGCTGAGATGTAATAGAATATTCCAGATTTCATTGATAGAGAGTTTCAAGATCAAGAAAATCTAGATCTAAAAATAAATGTTGGTGCAAGACTTTGGGACCAAACTAACAATTTCAAACTCAAATACCTGTTGTTGAAACAACTCTATTTTTCGGAAATCGATTTGTTTGGGGTGGATTCCCAATTATTAACCAGCCATACATGAGCTAGGGTATTGCCTCCCATCTTCCCAAGAACACATGGCTGCGACTCACTCGGGAATTGCGTAAAAACAACGCCCATTCCCATCTGCTGAAGAAAGTGCACGGGCTTCATACATACATACGCCATATCCCAGCTGCAGCAGCTTGCTCCCCAAGGAAAACAGTACGACCTCATCTGTGCTAGCCTTGCATGGCTTTGCTCGAGCTTGCATATGCAGGCCCCACACTTCTTCTCATGTTCTCCTCGAAAAACGAGAGAAATTTCCCCGCATGTCAATCACGTTAGCACGTACGAAGGTACGCAAACAGCACGGTCTGTGACAAATGCCCAATGGAAGCAGCGAAGAAAACCCGCCGATGACTGGCCAAGGCCACACCGTTTTATCACAAATTTCGAGTCTGCAGCGCGACGAGATCGCAGTTGACCGATCGCCGCTGTTTTATTTATACCTGGCCACTTCGCTTGCGACGACGATTGCTCAGTGAGTAAAAAGAGGACTCAGAGATGTGGGGATTTTCCCAGCAGATTTTTCGCGTCGTCTTTCTGCGATCGTCGAAGGTTTATACTCTCTTTCCAGTTGCAAATCGCATCTATGATTGATCGCAACCTTGCAAACATTGATGTTTGCTTTCTTCGAACTTTGTTGTCTCGTGCTCTCGTACGTTTCACCTTTTAGTTTGTGATGTCTGTGGAAATGAATGACATTCGCCAGCAAGGATTCTCCGCCATTGTAGCACAGAGCATCGCTCCGTACTGCGCTATCCTGAAGAAAAAGAACGAATTGTAATCATTTCCGCTGTTCGTCGAACACCTCGTTTTGTCTTCGTGAAATGACTGACGACAGATCCCGAGCGCTTCTTGCTCCGCAAGTTTACGCCCCATCAAATGTTGCCGGTTTCGTCGTTTTGGTTCTCTGATTAAGTGAACAGCGTTCTTATGGTTGCTCCCGATTGTAAATAAATTCCCTTCCTTCGTCACAAATTAGGTTCTATTGGGTACTCCCTTATTTGAGGGACATATCGGGGCAAACATCTCGCATAAGTGGACGAGTTTTCAAAGGCAGAGAAGAGATTACATTACCTCTGAATTGAAAAAAATTGTTTTCCGTTGGTCCAGGGTTTTTGTCTAACAACTTCGTCGTCGGTTTTTTTAGCGTCTAAATCTTGTGGGGTCAAAGTTTTTGCTTCTCCACAGCTTCTTGAAGGCGTTAAATTTTTAGGTAAGCGGTCAAGAAGTACGCCGCGACGCGACCGCGCCGCACATCTATGCTTCTTGAAGACTGTTCCTTCAAATTCGACGCATTGAGTGACATCGATGAACACCTCCTTACAGTTTTTCAACTCCTGTAGCATTCATCTGTCCCAACCGAGGTCACAGAACTTGTACATCTCTCCACAGCACTACGCGTATCCTGGAAATCTAATCTACAGCCGCGACGCGTACGTGCATCGACCAATCACAGTCCAGCAGCATACTTCTTGCCACGCAGCCAAATTTTTACACTGGAAGATAGCGATATAATTTTCTTTAAAACTTCAAACTGGGAGTCTCAACTCATCTGTGAACAAATGAAAAGTTTTTTTAGCCTACTTGGCTTTTTTTAATATTACGACCATTCATAGGTGGAATTCTCGGGTGTGGAGCAGTATACCTAAGAAGATCGGTGTGGGTGAGCTCTGCGAATGGTCAATTCACACAATTGGCCAATCACAGAGCCCGTCCGCGCCACCCATTCCAGGTATAGTGCCTCACACCCGCATATTTCGTATCTTTGCCACGTCATTCTTTTCCTCGATTCTCTTCCTTATTAAATAGAAACCACTATCTCTATCTATTAGAAGCCACATCTAAAAATTATAGACTTCAGTGAGTTGGACCCGCTCGCACGCGCCGCACCTCCTTTGTCGGTCCTGTGGTGCGGCGCGTGCGAGATGCGGTTCCACCCTCACGATGTTCCCATCTACTTCCTCATCTTTTTTTGTGAAAATACCTGTCCATTAATTCTTGCCCTTTTGTTGTTGTCCAAACAACCAAGGAATTTACTGTCCTCGAAAAAAAAGAACCTTTCCTGTGAGCAATTCCCGCCGCGTTTCATTTGTTGTCGTCGAACTTTTTGCCAGGGCAAGGCGCCGCGGTCGAAAACATTAATGCGCATAGAATGCCCGACGAGTGTACTTAGCCGCTGTCTGGCTCTTTCACTCGTAAAACACTCTAATTTACCTCCTACCACGCTACGGCGAACTCACAAGTTCAAAGTCAGCTGAGAGTTGAAATTGTCGATTTAGCAGCATGTGACGACCACTTAATGGAACTCGTTCTCGGCCAACGGGTAAACCGACGCGACGTCCGGCTGAGAACGAGGTGGCGAGCGAGTCTGGAGCTGCTGCAGCTCCAGCAGAACTGCTCCAGCTCCGGCCCGCTCCGTCCGGCCCGCCGCCCCCCGCTCTCAGCCACACCCGCGCTTCGATCAATGTGCCGCCGCGTAAACTCCGGCCGTCCATATCATTACGTATGCAAAACGCGACATGTTGTGTTTCTTAGCTGTCTCTTCTGGAAGTGCTGACATTCGCCCGATCTCCATTCCGGCACTGTTTAACATTCCTTGCGTTGTTTGTTCGTTTTATAGCAAATCATCGTCGTCTCCTGCCTTGAAACGGCATTTATGGTGTTTTCTTATCAGCCCGCAAATGCAATTATATACACACTTGTTAATGTACAGGAATGTCTCTATGGGAACTCAGCCATTCTTCGCCCTCGAAGCAGGTGGCGCCTTGGATTCCTGGAGCCAATTTCCCGAATGAAAAATGACTATTACAGCCCTTAAGCTATGTACTTCGTGTGAAAATAGGACAGCTACTCATTTTTTGCCGCTTTCCCCGTTCTCGGATAGATTGCTGTTTTTCTGGAATCTCCTGAGTAAGTGCAGCCATCTTCATTTACGTCTGATCCTGGGTAATCGCAGCCGTGTCCTCGTTTCTCAGCTCGTTTTTGCAGTTTTATTCTCTCCACTGTTCGAGTCTCATGTTTTTGTGGAAATTGTTCCAAAACTATGTACAACCGAATTCCACAACCAGCTCGATGCATCGCTCATAGTATGTTTTTGCTGACAAGAAAACAGCCCATGGGCTAAGCGGTCCGGTTGACTTTGTTGGATTTTTCATGGCCGAGTGACTCGCGCACCATTCAGGAAGCATTTTATTGTAGTGTCTACTATTGTAAAAAGACCATAACACCAAAGTTACTCAACCAGTTTGACTTCTTTGGAATACGGTAACACTGGCTGATAAATTCCTTACCCACGGAATTTTCCACTCATTTCGTTGCATAATTCATGCTGCGCATGTGTAAGGCCCCTCTCAAGGCCCGGCTGCACCTGGTTTGTTTACTTTGGCACCTGTGGCGAGGTACTTGAACGCTCCTGGAGAGGTATTAATCTTCCCTCAATGTGGATCCTCTTGGAGCCGTATGCATTATTGAGATTATCCAGGCAACAAGTGTCCACGCCACACATATTTACCCATCATTAGTACGGGAGTCCGCGTTTACCCTGGGTAATCTCAAGGGTGCATCTATGTCGGCCTTGGTATGATTGGGTCTTCTTGGTCCGAACGAATCATGTAACAGATAAAAATAAATCTTATAGGTAAGGAGAAGGTAGGGAGAACTATCACATTTTGCTAGGAAAACTCGTCCACTCTGGGGAGCTTGGAACCTCTCCGCGAGCGTTCATGAGGTCCTTCACCGTTCGTAGCTGCTAGATACCTTGCTCATGGAATTCGTACGCCCACTCCAGCAAAAGACTCGTGTTAGGCACGTTTTAGGCCCATCATAGGCCCTGCTGCCCTTGTAGCTACTCGATCGAGTTGATAGAATTGACAGGAGTCACCTACACCCTTCGCTGCGCCTGCGGATGGGCATAAGAATATAGCTATGGGGACCCAGGCGTTCCTTATCCTGAAGCAGGTGGAGCTGTGGCTTTCTGTTGCCAATTTTTCTTATGAAAAATGACTGTTACAGCTATTAAGCCATGTGATTCTGGTAAAAATGTGACAGCTACCCTTTCTTTAGGCCCGTCATAGGCCCTGCTCCACTTGTATCCACTCGACCGAATGAATTGACCTGACAGCTATGGAGAAGGAGTCACCTCTACCATCCTCTCCAGATCTATGGATGGGCATTCCCTGCTCCTGCAAGCCGGCGTTGTTTTTGCAGCTATTTTGCACGCGAGACCTCTTAGGCTCGTGCAATTTCGTGCCGATTGGATTTCGAGGCGCTGAGTGCACGACCGGCAGCCGTGTATGCACTTCTTTTATTGCCGTCTACGTTCACCGTATCTCTGAGGCAGATCTAATCTACATGTGGCGCTTGCCAGTTATGAGCTGGCCATCTGTGGATGCACTTTTCGCTCGTTTCCCAGTCGTTTCCCGGGCAAAACGCTCTTCCGACAGCGCAACGATGTGAAAACCCGCGTTAACCTCGCAGTCTGACGTCACTGAGCCCTGATCGCGCAGAATTACCCGCGCCAAGACGGATTGACCCCGGCTGTCCCCGGCTGTCTCCGGCCATTGTTTGTGTGGTGTCCTGCCACAACAGAGCCGCGATTAATCTCATTCGCCTCATTCCGGACGCTGTTCCTGCAGCTTCTCGTCGTCATCGCCAACGAAGCCGAGCCCCTTCGTCTTCCAGCTGTGTGTAAAAAGGCTGCTTATCGATTTTCCAACGACGACCGACCTTCCGTCTGCTTCTTAACACGCAACCAGCAACTCGGGTGTAGGTGCGGGCCTCCGCCACGATCCTCTGCCCTCTAATCCGTACGCGCATAGTCTGCTGAAACCCGTTTTCTCTCGCAGTATGCACACCGCACATAGTGTTCTTTTAGTTTCCGCCTTGTCTAAACCAGCGTGAAAAGCCCGCTCTTTCGATCGCCAGCCAATATTTCTGGGCTGGGCTGAGGCTGGGAAAAAAGTAGTCGCTAATCTGCTGGACTCGACAGCTTTACGAAGGAGGCCAGATTTCTTGCGCAAGTGTAAGCGAAACCCAATCCGGTACCATTCTGACACTGTTACGCCATCATCGCATCCATGCGGCTGTTCCAGACGCAGGTTGGCGTTTGGAATGCGTTTAGCCGCTGCTGCAGTATTCTTCGCTGAAAACAGATGGAAAATTCTCGGAGAAAATTTCTCCATCTCTACATCTACGAGCTTTATCGCTTTATTCATGCGGAAGCTATCCGCAGCTGTGCATTTTCCGTTCCTACTCAGAAGATTAGTTCATTCTCACCGTGGATAATCCTCCTCCGAACTAATCCCTCCTATCCCAGCGTCTAATGCAGCTTTTCCCTTGTTTTTATCTGCTGTATGAGCCATATGTGCTGCATTCGCTGTCGCCTTCTTCCGAGAATTCCTTGGTTATCCTTCCATCGTGACTGCTGGAGGATATCTCAGATGCCTGATGTCCTCGTTCCATCAGGTCGTAATCACCTAATGAGACTTTGCTATAGCTCGAGATCCTTAGTTTCATATTTTTATATTTTGCTTACTTTTAATTTTTACTTTACCCAACTTTCTCTACTATTTCTAGATATCGACTTCATTGTACTGGTTATGCTACCACATGTTTTTACGCTTAGCTGGTACTGGCTGTAGTAGTGTCTCTTGAATATCTTCTTACGCTGTTTTGTGGCAAAAATTCCAGAAATTTATATAACCATTTCGTTGACTGAAAGTATGCGAGTCTTCTCGAAAAAAAGGAGGCAAAACTTAACCTAAAATGAGTTATGCGGGCAGGCCATACATAGGACCAAATAAAGCATTAGATATACTGAAATTCGAATACTTTATATCGTTCAATTTGAAATTTCGAGTTTCTAAAAGAAAGATAAAAATACGACCATCGAGGAATGAATACAAATGTTTAAGGTTTTGTCTTTCTTTAACATTCGGATTTTTTGGGTCGAGTTGTGAGCCGTATCCAATAGATTTGACCATGGGAGGGAAAATACAGCGGGTATATATCCGTTCCCACCAGTTTTTATCCACTTTGCTATCCAATATAACTCATCCATCCACACTTTCATTTCTTGGCGCAAGTGCGGTGTCTTGGTGAGAGTAAACATAAAATGAAGGAGTAAATCACGAATCGTTATCAAGTAGAAATCGACTGGATAAAGGTAACCTGCAGTGAAACGAGTAGATTTTCATATCCAAGGATATGTTTTTATTGGATAGCAGATTCTCGAAACCACTGTAACATATCCGCTGGACCGTGTTTATCCGACTGGATAAAGTATACTGGGTACGGGCCCTGAATTGATAGTTTAAGTTATCACGTTATTCGGTTATTAATTGGTCCTAAGTGTTGGACAGGCCCTGCTATCGGCCATTTGGGTGAATTGATAATTGCAGAACTCAGCCGCACCATCTTTTCGAGGTAAAAAGCTCCACACTCAAGAAATTGGCTACCATTATCATTTTACCATTCATTTATTCAGCTCACAGTAGCGAGTTCCTCGAGCGAAAGGCATTGATTTTTGTTTGAGAAATTAATTTTATTCATTCATATTTCGTTACTTCATAAATAAATAGAATAAATGAAGAATCGTACTAAATAAATAAACAAATAAATAAACTTTGTTAATTTCATACATACTTGAGAGACTTGTCATATTCATTTCCTCAAAGAGCATTCTGAATGGACAGGCAGACTTTTTGGAACATTTATGGATCCTACTAGGGAATCTCTTCTAATTTATGCCTATTCGTCACTGTTTCCGGTTTTGCCTAAACCCCTTTTCAATAATTCATTGTTTTCCGTTATTGTGTTGATGTGTTTTGTTTCTTCTGAATGTTTAAACAGTTGTCAGTTATTGTTTTTCAATCGCATTCACATCGGAAATACTGCATCTGTGATGCGCAAATGGTTTCTGAAAAGAAACTGAATTTGTTACTATTAGGCTGTCCCATAAATAATGGCCTCTTTGAAGATGAGCTTCGCAAGATGCATAATTGTAAAAATCACAGAAACGAAGGAATGACAGGGTGATCCTAGAATGTAAATGGTGCACGCATTGTGCTAGCTGATCGGTCTGGCATTGTCTACCTAGCTCCTGAATTGGTGGGATTATGAAGTTTCAAAGTTTCTTGGCTGCGGCCATTATTTTTGGGACAACCTAATAGCATCCGTTCATCTCTTTCACACATATGTGCAGTTCCACAGTTGTAATTTTTCTTTAAAAAATCAAAATTGGAACACATTACCATCTTGTGCAATTATTGATTGAAATTACATCAAACTATTATTCAATTTTAAAGCAAATTTACCTCGGAATTTCCGAATCATTTTCCTATTTCTAGCGCTACCCCTTGACCGACATTGTTTCAGGCCAAACATATATAGCACCCGACTCTTCCGGGTTAAATATAGCGCCCGCAGATTTGTAGAGAGTTCCTTGACATGTTGCCGAACTCCTCCGTCGCGACACGCCGATGTTTGTCTCCGTTGACGAGGACCATTCAGCCGCCGAACAGTGCTTCCTCTCAGATTTCACCGCGTAACTAAGCAAAGTGCTTAGCCTGGAGTACATTGCCTGGCTCACAAGGAGTAATGTAATGGACTCAATTGCACTTTGCTGTGCCAAACCACTACTTACCAGCTAATCTCATGTTTTTGCTTACTTTATCGACGGCTTATATTGCTTTCTGCGCCTTCGCATTACTTGGAATCGTGTCTGCACTTGTGGATTTTATGGAGAAATTATGAATACGGTATGGACTGAGTTCGTAGAGCCGACAAGCAGCTAGGCAAGGGGTCAGGAGAATTCTCACCAATGTTTTTGAAGCAGGATTCTGGTTTACCCAGAATGGCCAAATTTAACCAGGATCCGACAGTTGCCTTTCGTGGGTTCACAATCAAAACGAAGCCTCCTTGGAATCCCAGCACTTTATGTAGCCCTTTTTGAATTTAATAGTGGTCAAACTATCTCAGAATGTTAACGAATAGGTCTTTGTTTTCAAAAATTGCACAAATAGGTAAATCCAAATCCTCAGAAATTTACCGCAATGAAAAATTACGTATTTGACCTGAGGTGATTTGCTCCACCAAAAAAATGAATGAAGCGACCTTTGGCAAGGGGTGTGGTGGCCAGCGTCCAGCTAAAAATTGAATAGAATCATTAAAAATAGCATGAACTCAAAAAAATTTTCTGATGGATTGTTATTGCTTCTTCACTGCACTTTGTTTTTTGCCAGACAAACATGACTTTAACGAGATTTATTGAAACTAAAATTTAACGAAACCTAAATTTAACCTTTTTCGAAACATGGCAGAGTCAAGGCTCTTGAGCCATTCACTGAGGTGAAAGACCAAAAAATGTAGACAGTGGACCAACTTTGAGCTTTAGTACTCTACTAAAGACAGGTACTGTCTGAGAACTGCTCGATCTCGATGCTTAATTTCCAGGATTTGAACATCGTCTTGCAGCAGGTTCACCTTCGATTCGATTTCCATTCATTCAATGCACTATTACTCTCATAAACCAGCGATTTTTGCAAATTTACCCGATTTACTTTTCATATTGTGGAAAACCACCACTGAATGGCACCGATACACCGCGTGAATCTGAAAAAAAAAAAACATTTTGCTGAATGCACACAATCATCATTCGTTGTTTTCCCTGCCCTCTTTTGAAAGACTTCTGATCCGAATGAACAACTACTATGGATTCCTATGGACCTGACTCACCTAACACCTACCTTCTAAGATTTATGCGGCAATAGCGGGCCAGTATGCCGCAGTCCATTAGTTTATGAGTTATGCGCATGTCGTAAAAATGATTTACTAACCGCCGATTGCTTGGATACCTAAGTGGTAGAAGGTGGTACGGACCGATGCAGCAACAAAAGGTTTACTTGTTACTGGGTAAAGTATCTGGGCACTGTCCGAAGTCCGATTTTGGGTTGTTGTTGTGTTTCATCACCAAATATCTCTATTTTACTTGCTGGCCGATCATAACGTTTAAAATGGGTTTTTTTTTTAACCTAAGCGAGAAGTGCTGAAGACCATAGAAACTCTTTTAGTGGATTTATTTGGATCATAGGTTTTCATACGAAAAGGAAACAGTGAGAATTCTGCTTATACGGTGAGTGGCATCTGCTGTTGATCGCTAAATAATTCAAGAAGCAGATGAAGAAGGGAATTCTAAACTTTTCGAGTCAACAAATTATCTGATTAAGCTAGGAACAGGCTTTACCTTCCCACTCGCGATTTTATGCTGCCCTTCCACTCATTCCTATCGGATACCATGGTGGGTAAAATCCTATGGTCCCTGTTCAATCCATGCCCATTTTCTTACTTCCTTCTTTTTGCGTATTTTATTCGCTTTCTTATCACTAATTTTTGTATAGAATGGGACTTGTTGATAAACGAGCAGCAGACATCTGTGCTATTTTCCCCTATGTGCTGAATCCTGCAGGAGAATGCAAAATTTTCCACGGTGGAAAACAAGCAAATCCTCAAAAAAGGCAAACAAACACAATTGGAACTAGTACATTTTCATTCGCTGCAAGTGCAGCAGCACCCACGTAGCCTCGTCTGCCCTAATATGGATGGATTAATCTCCACAGCCGAACTTTTATCTGTGGACATTCTCTGGAGCACGTGTTTCCGCTGGAAATTGCCCTTTCCTGGGAGCGAGAAATTGCTTGTGGAACGTCGCTACTTACAAGTACACCGCACGTGTCTCAGTCTTAGGAGGCAGTGGACTGGTTCTTATGTCCTTTAAACCAATAAATGACTCACTATAATGTATTTCTTCCAGTTATGTACTGTTCTACTGTACGCACTGGTCTGAAACCCACCATTTTCATGTTTATCTGGTCATTTCACTCGTCCAATTCTTTTCCCTTGCTGCCTGCCGAATGGGACAGGTTTTGTGATTATATGAGAGTAGTTTGCTGAAATAAGGGCAATTTATACTAGGTGCGTGCCTCAGTCGCGTGTCAGACGCGTCATATCATTCATTAGCGGGGGATTTTCTATGAAGAGATCGTTGAGCGCGGCATGCACATCCACATTGGAAAAAATGCTCGGACGCGTGCGTCTGAGCTGCGGTAGGGCCACTTAAACCCACGCGCGTCAAACACACGCATTCATTAAGTTGTCCTAAAAATAACGGCCGCAATCAAGATTATTTGAAACGCCATAACCCCATCAATTTAGGAGCTAGGTAGGCAAATCCTGAACGATCAGAAAGCACAAGGCGTGCGCCATTTACACTCTAGAGCCACTTTGTCATTCCTTCCTTTCCGTGATTTTTACAGTCAGGCACCTTGCGAAGCTCAGCTTCAAAGCGACCATCATTTATGAGACAACCTAGTAGTATAAATTGCCCCATAGGCAGCACTTTCTTTTCGATCTGGAAAAACCCAATCGATTGTAGATTAGAATAGCAGACAAACCACAAATCCTAGACCACTGTGTTTATGCAAGGATTTCCTTGGAATTTGTTTGGGCTAAAATTTACTTTATTTTTTAGCCACTTTCTGACTTCTCCCCAATTTTGGTACTCCAACCCCTTCCCCCATTTCCCGAAGGCTGCAGGCTCCATCCTTGGACATCACCGTCACTTTCCCTTCTATCACCCCTGTTGATCGAAGTCGCGGTGCTTATCTTCGCTGCTCTTCGATTCCCGGCTCCCTTATCAGCGTCGAGTTCTGCTATTGTGGCAGCGACTCGTGCCCAGGATCCAGAGTTCTGCCGAGTTCGTGTTACAGCTGTTGTGCTCTTCACAGCAGCAGGTTATCCATCAAACTCCATTTTCCCGGAGCACCCGCTTGTTTTCAAGCCCTCGACCCAGCTGTCGTTGTCACGTCATATCATTCCGTCTCTAACATCGTCTGAACTGCAATTCTCTTGTGCACGGTATGCTCTCTTGACTAATTTGTTTTTCTTTATTGAAATGTAGAGAAATTTATGGAAGGGGTGCAGTATACCTAGGACCGAGTAAAAATCGAATAACCCGATTAATTTGGTTATCAATCCAGAGCCCGATCTAGGGAAACCTGAAAGCTGAAAAATTAGAAGGGCTTTAACATCTTCTTGAAATTCTCCAAGAGTTTTGCTTTTTGTAAATTCAAAATTTCAACTTATTTTAAACTTTTTGAGTACGAATATACCTAATGCATTACTCGATTTCTTGGATATACTTACTACGGCGTCGCGGCACCGTTCTGCCTGAAAAGTTCCATAGTTCCGCAGCCAGCGATCGTTCTGGGCCCGTATCCAATATACTTTACCCAGTCGGATAAACACGCTCTAGCGGATACGTTACAGTGGTTCCGAGAATCTGTTATCCAATAAAAACATATCCGTGCATATACAAATCCACTCGGTTCACTGCAGGTTATCTTTATCCGGTTGATTTCCACATGATAACGATTCATGATCTACTCCTTCATTTTGTGTTGACTCTCGCCGAGACACCGCACTTGCGCTAAGAAATGGTCACGTAGATGGATGAGTTATATTGGATAGCAAAGTGGATAAAAACGAATGGGAATGGATATATATCCGCTACGTTTTCCCTCCCATGGTCAAATATGTTGGATACGGACCCTGGTTCATACCTTGCTGGAAAAATGAGAGAATTTCGA
>JARK01001596.1:40425-56691 GCA_000688135.1 Ancylostoma ceylanicum
ATTTCTTGAAAAAAAGTAGCGCACAATTACTCGAGTACTCTTCGATTCTTTCCCAAGTCTTACAAAACTGAACACAAACGGCTACATTTCTGCAGAAATAATCCTGAAATTTTGCTTGAATCCGCACTAGTCTGTGAGCTCTTGGTATTTTATTCATGAGAATCTCATTTTTTGCCGTTCATAGAGGGGGACTCCTAGAAAAATATGGGAATTTCGCTCGAGTAACCTGCATAATTTCAGATCCCCGAAACAATTAATTCTGGACCACTAAGCTTTTGTTCGGAAATTATGCTGATCCTCAAAGCAGCTTTTTTTTTTCTAAATTTTCATCCCTTACTGTTGCAAATTCGAAAAATTTACAATTTATTTTCCGCTGAAATTAAAACTTGAACCACAGGCCAAATGGTATAACTTTAAAGCTCTGGAACGCCGCCGTGTCCTCTTCTTCAAGTTGAACTCGCCTTTGTTTTTCGATGGCATTTGACACTTCTCTTCACTGTTCCAATCCTCGTCTCACTTTCCTGCTTTCCTCCATCAGTTCATGCTTGCCACATTCCAAAGAGAACAATAAACCAAATGTTAATGTTATGAATTTCTCGCGTGCCATTTTTGTTTCTCGTTCTAAGCAACTATTTCCACTGACTAACAAGTTCCGCTTTTTTGTATTTTTCCCAAGCAATGCATTAATTTAATTAGTTCTCGTCCAAAAAAAATCAGCTGTTGTTTACATGTATGTTAGACGCATTCACTTCCCCCACCCAGTTTTTCACTTACTAGGTATCCAAATAAAAGAACAAATGTTCTTTTTTTGAGCATAGGCGGGAACTCGCAGGTTCTTCCTTCTCTGCAACAGGCCCTGTTAAGTGTAGCGTGTGCTTATCTCTGTTGAATCTACCCTCCTGTTGTAGAATAGCACGGCACTGTAGTCGCTGAGGGCAATGAAGAATTTCAAAGATATCCCTGTGTGGGAAATAACTCACGCTTTCTGCAAAAAAAGGAAGCGCAAGCCGTAAAGCGGAAGTTAACGCAGCATTATGCTGCCATTTTCAAGGCCAGCAGTCAGAATGGCCGCTTAAGTACGCTTATCCCTAGTAAGCACCTATTTGTACTCGGATGTTCTATGACGAAGGTCTAGACACCCGTAGCCCAGCCATAATGTATTTCAACTATTACGATAGTCGAGGAGAAATTACAGAAAAAATCAACATCTTAGAACATGAGGAACTTTACGAGGCAACAAGACACAATTTCGATACTCCCTGTTCAGTGTAAATTTTGCAAGTTTATACAACAGTAAGGGCAATTTATAATAGATTCGTGCGGTCGACGCTCATGCATCTGCATGATGAAGAATAGGGCCAATCGCATTGCTGACGCTGTTCAGACGCACGCGTTTACTGTTTCGTAGCGGTCGTGCCTTCGTTTCATTTAGGATGTATGTACATGCAGTATCTTTCCACAAATGAATGCGTGCGTCTGACTAGTATAAATAGCCCTTCTGTCCGTGAAAACTCGTTCACATTTCATCCCATCGCAATCTCCCATACATAGGTCCTAGTACTCATACCGTGAGAAAAATTGGTCTCAAATTGTTGATGCGTTTTGGTATGGATTATTGTTATGGTGGATTAAGTGGGGAGGTGTAACGGTTCATCTCTCTTTGGCCCCATACATAAACTAATCGCTTTACTATGCACTACAACAACAATTAATATGACAATACATATTGTACATTCTATGCAACAGCAGTTGGGCTCATGACCGTTGCCGGATAGATCGCGTCTTTCCCGCTAGAACAGGATGGACGATTTTTTTGGGAAAAATGTGCTTCACTGCTCCCTGCTTTTTTCACGTTGCTTCACAGAATTCTTCGACAACATGCATCTGTTTTTTGCTTGAGAAACTCGAATATCCTGGATCTGCGGATAGGTTAGCGTCTCCACTTGTAAGGTAATGAATTCCACCTCAGGTGACTTTCATAACACTTGTCTTTGACTGCGACTGAAGCTGAATTCCGCTTTGTCCGTGATGGGCACGTCCGGACTTTGATTCAATTCACTTTGCCGAATTATGTATCAACTCCACCTCTACCTACTGAAGTCAATTATGATCCAGTAATTTTTTTTCTAGATTTGCCTTGACTTAGTCAGTAATTTAGTTTATTTAAGTCGGTTTTTGAATGTGAGGCACGATGGAGCGAAAAGGGGCATGTCCTACCTATGTATGATTGGCCCACTCCCATTTTCACCAGTGGTAGAAACACGACCCGTCCCACTTTGCCTCTTCGTGACATCACCTTAATTTTTGATAACATTTCCAAGAAAAACAAATCCTGGAGGCTAACTTTGCCCGGGTTCGTCGAGGTGGATTCTGGCGTACAATCCTATTAGGCTATTGAACTTCAGCCTCTTTATTGTGGTACTTGTAACATTAATTGGAATCGTTCGGCACAAATGTAATTTCCACCTCAGCTAGCAGTTATGTACAACCATTCAAAGCTAGGACCTCGTGACTTCCAGCATTCGACCTTCAGAAGTCGAACTGTTTCACCGCGCAATTTTTTTCGCTAATGCGGTTGTGTGTTAGAAAACTCAACTTAATGGACGATTAGCACGATGTTTCTTCCCGTTTTTTCCCCGCCACGTAGGAGGACCACGTGAGGTTAGTGAAGTGAAGCGATTTAAAGTCATAGCGTACCGGCCATCGTGTCCATTTCTTTTACCAGCGAGCGAGTTCACTTTAAGGATTATCCCTCACGAAATTTTCAGCCTCATCTATAGAGCAGCCATTGAAACGTGTCGAATTGTACACGTTCATTATTCATGCCTTTGTTCCATAGAAGAATGTGTATGTAATTTAAAGCCATCGTGCTGCGATATTGGATTCTGCTATTGGGGTCGAGTGCCTTGGATATAGCGCCGAGGCTATAAATCCGTGCTCGGTCACCTGCTGGTCGTGATCAATTTGTCCACTGTTTGATCAGTTACAAGCGTTGGGATTGCTTTTATAGCTGATCCTGAGACAGATTTGTTTATATTTCTTACATTTTTATCAGTTTTTTTTTTCATTTTTTACCGTTGCTTTGCACCGTTTTATGGAGTTTTGTGCTAGCTTTGCATTA
This sequence comes from Ancylostoma ceylanicum, assembly GCA_000688135.1. Taxonomy (NCBI): domain Eukaryota; kingdom Metazoa; phylum Nematoda; class Chromadorea; order Rhabditida; family Ancylostomatidae; genus Ancylostoma; species Ancylostoma ceylanicum. The sequence continues at coordinate 43,547 of JARK01001596.1, forward strand.
ATTGAAGTACACACACATAGAGCTAAGTGACTATAAGCATTGTCCTCACGATTCAATCGCTCATTTATTCCTTATTTGTTACAAGTAAGTATTAATTTATTCATTCAATGTAAAGTTTACATTTAGAGAATATATTTCTGTACCAATAGCTGGTTTAAAGCAATGGAAAGATAAAAAGTACCATCTACTTAATTAATATTATCTTATTTTCTCTAGGTTGTTGGAAAAGTTTTCCGGCACTTATATTAGGTTGTCGGGAAATGATTGAGACACTCCACAGAAAATTCTCTCTTGCGTCTCTCACACATGGCTTGGGCACAGGATATGTGAGTATATGATAGCCTGGTCCCTGAGCAATTACGCCATGGGTATGGCAATGCGTAGCGTTACGCCATGGTGCAACTAGGAGCGAGAATGCACGGGCAACTAATTCAAGTGATTTTCTTTTACGAGCTCCTGTTGAGGGCCAGTGCGAGCAGGAGGAGTGACTATACCATCATGGTATTTGGCCCGGTGCTCATCAGCCATATAACCATGAACCGTCGGTTCTAACACTTCGCTTCGATAGATATGTCTCCTCAAAGACATTTACCAATTATGCGACCCCCTGAGCTTAGGAGCAAGACATGCTCCGCCGGAGATGCTTGCACGCAACACTATAGACAGCAACTCCTTTTACAATAATCTATTCGGGGCAATGACCAGCAAATATGGAGAAAAGAGACATCGATGTGTCGAAGTGCACATTTTGGTTGACAAAAATCACCCTCATATGGCTTTGTCGGCTCGTCCTTCGCAGGAGGAGCAGGCATGGACTGCGCTGCTATACTCGATACCCTCGCCCAATCTTGCACTCTCCAACTAACACCTTGTTCGGTCGCTTAGGCACTCCTTGGCCAAGCAACACTCCGCCAACTTTGAGGATTTTCGAGCATTGACTGATGGATTCTTCGACCTGTAGTTTCCTGATTTCTTAACATGTGAAGACAAGTCTACCCCTAAAGGGTGGCCCTGGGCGATGGGTATACATTGCGCTCCCAAAAAGTCCCGAGAGTTTCCTAATTGAAAAGAAAAAGTTTGAAAAGTGATAAAAATCTGGAGTGTCTCAATCATTTCCCGACAACCTAATATACTTCTGTATTTTATATATCATCTTAGAACTGTTTTGAAACTTTCTATCCATCATGTTTATAAAAGTAGGTCAATAGTGTGTGTGGAGCGTTACACCTGGAAAGGGCGGTGTTGCCCAGCTCTGCCATTGGCTGGCTGCGCAGACTGACCAATCGTCGAGCTTGGCCACGCCGCCTTTCCACACCCATAATCTAACTACACCAAACTCGCCAATTACCCTGATAAATGCAATGTGTTACCAAGAATGACGGTTTACAGCTAGTTGTTGATAGTATAGGAGAAGAAATATAAATTTGAGGAAAAAAAGCAAAAAAAAACTGGCTGGAAACCTGCAATCTATTACTACATGCATATAAATTTCATCTTATTACTATATCAGCATATAATTCTACTGTGTTATCTTAGTGTGGGTGTGTGTCATCGTGAGGGAAAAGGAGATGTAACCAGGCGACTCTGATTGGCGCATTCGGGTCTCCCCTCACGCCCACCTGTTCGACTCGTACGGCGCTAAGCACAAATAGACCATGCTATGGGATTGACGCCGTTCGAATTCAAACAGATGGGCGTGACGGGGGGCCCGAGTGCGCCAATCAGAGTGGCCTGGCTACGCCCCTTTTTTCCCTCACGATGATACATACTCTCTTACTGTAGTATATCATCACTGCGCTTTATATAGAGCGAGGAAATTTGAATGAGGAAAGAAGACCACTCTTTTTTTCTGCCGCTGTTACTCATCGTCATACATTTCAAACTACTTTCACATGCATTCCCCTTTGTACTCAACGTTTACGGTAATGTGACTCATTAATGAAATTCCATGCAATGTGAGAAAATGGCATTCACATTCTTGTAATTTCATTTTTCTGAGCAGCACATTTTTCCTCTAAAGAAATTGCTTGTTCTTCGTGTTATTTAAGTGCGAACTGCATGGTGATGGCTAGGCATTTCATAGTTGTTTTAAGAGAAAATCTGTAGCTGTGCCCAAAAACCGTCAGGCATTCATTCCTCCAGTTGCGCTTTCTGTTGAGGTTCCTCTTCAAATTCTTATGAATTTATTATTCCATGTTTCACGTGATCCAAATCATCAGGCGATGCGTGCATTTTCCACTTTTCTTTCTTTTCCGTAATTTTCCCGAAAGCTTATGCGTGCGCATCTGCTCCGGGAGGAATTCTTCAAAGAATCGCGGATTTGCTTGTACATATGCACACTAGTTAAGAACAGCGAAGGTGGCGCCTATGATTCCGCTACGAGAACTGAGCAGATACTTGACCTAGTTTCGCTACTTTTTGCAGTAATTCGTCCATAATTTGTCCCTAATATGCACTTTCCTACTAAATGAACGTATTGCTTCTTCTCACGTTGTGTTATAATCGCTGCCAGTTATGACACTTCTGTTACAGTTCGAGTTGAAAACTCTGTGATAGGGAGAAGATTCTGCGTTCCCATACGCGGAGGAGCGGTAGCCTTCCTGGACCCAGAACCATCTTTGAGATTGCCCATGGTAAACCTGTTAACGTGCCGAAATTCACCCTCCACCTGGCTCGCACCAATATGTTTACCCATACGTGACATTGTCTGGGTCCGCATGCATCGTCGAGATTACCCTATTGTTACCATCCCCAAGTTACCTTGGGTAATCTCAATGATGCATGTAGGCCTGTACATACGCTTGGGCCTGGATGCATCATTGAGACTACCCAGGGTGAACGTGTTGATACTCATCTTAACGATAGGTAAACTTGGAGGCTGTTATCACGCTTACCCTAGGAAATCACAGTATTGTGTGTGTGCCTTGAATGCATCAATGAGATCACCCAGGGTAAACGTGTTCACGCCGCATTAACGGTGGGTAGGCTTGTGAGGTCTTAGCACCTTTACCCTGGATAACATAAGTGGTGCATGCAGCCCCTACCTTCTGTCCACGGGTATGAGATTACCTATCTTCCCAATGATTCATCAGGACCCTGTTCACCCAACAAGTGGATCTCGAACGCATTAATCAATAATGTGGATATCAAATTTTCACGCTTAAAGATCCTTCCACCCAGTGGGTGGCCTAACATTACCCCGGGAGCCTTCATGAATGAGTACGACAACTGAACAAGCTCCCGTTCACCCACAACTTACCGGATACCTATAGAATGGGAAAAGACGAGTCCATAGGGACTCATAGCCTACCGACGCGTGCATCATCGAGATTACCCAGGGTAAATGTGTTAACAGCACACAAATTTACCCACCGTTGACACGGGCGTCATTACATTTACCCTGGGTAACCCCAATGTTGTATACAGACCCTAGATAATCGACCACAGAATTTCTGGCAGCTACTATGACTACCCGCATAGCAGCACTATCCATTATGCACGATTTTCCACGCAAGCGGCTACGGGACGCGCCACTGCTCCACATCAAAGAACGCGCCTGTAACCACTATCTCCACATCGCCTAAAAACACACTCCGACTGGTGATTGCCACGTTCCTGTGGCGATTCGGAGTTAGCACGGTTTTCTACCTACCTGATCGCTGCTGAACGCCTTAACTACGTCGCTTTGCAGCATACCGCGCTTTTCTTCTGGAAAATGAGATGCCTGGTACTGGATGTGTCCCCTTCTTACTTTCCTGAACGAAATGCAATGGCATCATCCCTTGCCTTCATTCGCCACAAAGAGGAAGTCTCATGGCTGGCTTTAGCTGGCTGTGGAGTCGACCCTTCTTAAGCCTCTGCTTATTACTCCTTTGGATAGCTAGTCAGGCTAGCCTTCATTTGCTTTTTCGGCGTTTCTTGAATCCTAATCTTGGATTCCTCCATGTTTTCAGTTCCTGGCTATGACAAAATTAGACTTTTTGTTCTAATTCTTGGAATTTCAAGTAATTCACAATCATCATCCCCATTAAAGAAAAGCAGCTATGGATTTAATGATCCGGGATATATTCAAGTGCCTCTTATCACTTCGCCCTTCCATAATCTGTCTTTGTCATTAGCTTTTTTTCTTAAAAAAAATAGCTACGTACATATTGCCATCCCTGCGTCCGTTTGCGGATTTTTGCCATCCGTGACCATTCTGGTGATATTTTTGAGTAAGGAAAAATTGCCAGATCTGTAAGGTTGGCCTGGAAGTCCACCAAATTTCACATTTTTTAATCAATCATAACATTATTAATTGTGTATGGAACCTGGTCTGCCAAGTTTTATAGTTGGGAAGTAGTAGAACATTCTGCCACATTCTGTTGCCAATGAATTTCATTCAAGACCTGGAAAGTCTGGATCGATGTTGGTGCAGGACTTTTGGACTAACCTGTATTATCTCCTATTCTAGGCTTCCAGCTGAACTGCTACTCTTTCTCCCCATCTTTTCCCATCTACTTTATGACATGCGTGCATTTACAGGTGTTAGTCACCCGTGACCAATGCTGGTGATACTTATGAGTAAAGCAAATTTGAGGGGCCTAATTTAATATATTCAAATATTTTCCTGATCCAAGTGTTTATTTGAGGAATTTCATGCTTGCGTTCAACGAGAATTTTTGGCTAGGACTAAACTTTAACTTTAATTAACCTCTATGTTTTAATTTGGAAATGCTCACCTCAAATTTTGGCCGCATTTATCAAACGACATGAAATCGTGTGCCAGTTCCTGTTCTTTTTCTCTAGGGGCGTTGTGACCGTTTTTAGTTGTTCTGACGACTTACATGTGCCTGGTCGAGCAACATTCTCTTCATGCACAGCTATCAATTCATCAAATAAAAGCCATATTGTCGGCCATATAATCCTTCTTCTTGTGCCGTTATAACAGGCTGCTCCGCTGCTCGATCCGCCTTTGCATTCCTTGAAATCTCGCTCCTCTCGTCTCTTTTCTTCTATTCTCAAGTCTGAATCGAATGAGGCGCTTAGCGAGTGCTGAGAGTGATGTGCAGATGGTGTTCGGCTGTTAGCAGACGAGGCTTAATTCGATCCGGTTTCAGAGAAGACAGCGAGTCGTCCGCGAATGTCCTCGGACGCATTCGGTGGCGCGGCGCCCGCCGACTGCGCCTCCATCGTCGAGAAACTCATGCAGGTCAGCGTGCCATCTATTTTTCTATCATCTACACTGATTTAATTTTCTTGTTTTCACCCATTCTTGTGATTTACTCTTTTTATGAGACAAATATCTATTCAATTGTCTATTTATTGGCTTATTTATTTACTCACCAACTTGTTTATTTATGCATCTGCTCCTCTATTACACCACATCAACGTGCTGGACCAAAAACTAACAAATTATAAACAATTGCTGGCTTATGGTGTAGAGGTTGAAACGAGGTTGTTATTTTCTTTATTAACGGCTAACGTTTCGGTTCGCCTTCGTCAGAGTCTGAAAGGGTGAAATCGACAGCGATCCACTCTGACAAACGCCTAACTACCTTACAGAAAATTTTCCGATTCTACTTTTTAACACATAACGGACAATACGACCCACCGGTGGGTCGTACGGGAAGTTACGTAGAGGACAATACGACCCACCGGTGGGTCGTATCTGTTTTAACCCCTTTCCTTCAACCGAATTTTCCCAAATTTGTCCACTAAGGGTTATTCGACATGCTGGTCACGAATATGATATCCATTTCGTACCATAGTGCTGTTTTGTAGGGTTACTGTAGGCATACTGTAGTTACTGTAAGCGAAAATTTTCGCAAAATCTAGTGAAACTTAACATTGTGCGGTTATTTAAGATGCTGTGCACAAAAATGATATCATTTTTGTACTACAAAGCATTTTTGTATGGTTACTGTAGACATACCGTAAATACAGTTTTTCTTCTAGAATCTACCAAAACATCACAGAGAGGGGTTATTTCGGGTGCTGATCACTAATATGGCATCCACTTTACATCAAAACAGTTTTTTTTAAGAAAGTTATAAGGCAAAGTCTGCTTAACGTATGGCAGTCCCCCATATTTCGACGGGTACTGTATGCGTATCGTAACTCCTCAGGAGCGAGTTCGGGTTTAAAATCAGTGCCATATTCGTGATTCGTGATCAGCACGCGAAATAACCCCCTTTGCAGAGCTTGGCCAGATCCTGAGGGGGACGGCCCTCTACAGTTTGTACAGTATGAGTACTGTAACACTACAGAAATGCTTCAGCATGCAAAACGGACTTCATATTCTTAATCAGCACACTGAGCACACCCCTTCCACGGCTATCTCCTTTAAAATAAAGCAAAAATACGCGTTGGTCCGAAGTGGCTCGAAACACAAAACGTGCGTTGTCGCGAATGTGTTAATCACATCGTACAAGAGCGAGTTGAGTAACCGTACATTACTGTTGCTCCAAGGTGTGGAGGGTTAAGGGCGACCGTTGCTGGTTGGAGTATGGGTAGCAGAGTGCCTAACCGACATCAAAAGAGGTAAACAATTGCTATTCATCTTGCCGAATAAAATGAAAAAGAAACTGAACTCTAAAAATAAATAGCGAATGTTTAAAGCCGCCCAAAATTTGGACGTGTCCTGGAAAGGAAATCCAGAAATCTTACATCCTGTTGGAAAATTCCAGGAAACCGCGAAAAATTTTTAACCCTACATTAGGAGAGCTTTTTACCTGCATGGTATTTTGTGATCGACTCCCATGGGAAGCGTAGGTAGTCCAAATTAAGGTGAGTGCACTTTTTTGAAAACGAAGGCAGGACTATTGCGCTTTCTGCAGAAATTGGCCTAAATACCTTCACATCCACTTGTGGGGTTCAGGAACTTTCCCGAGAAAGGAATAAGTTTCCGAACAATCCAAATTGGACGCGTTTCTTGAGTAAAATGAGGTTTACTCTTTTGTCTTTGGAAATATTTGACGTCGGTGACTTGGGCAAGCGTCTAAAACAAAGTTTGGCCATTTTTGCTGCGAGAACTAGCCCACTTTGAAAAGGTAGGTGAGCCACGAGCTCGTGTGCCACAACATTCCCTGGAACATTCAGGAATTCTGCCACAGAAAAATCCCCTGAAAATTTTCTGATGTCTCCACTCTGCCGGTTTCCGGGTAAATTCCTGCTTATTTCTGTACGTTTCGAAGTATGTTTTCGAAACAACCAAAGCACCTCGCCGAAATCCTGTTCGGACTCCGGTAAGATTTCATTGTTTCCTATCCTTGACTTCCACTTTTTCTCCGCTGCGTTTCTTGCACTTTCTTTCCAAGAGACCACCGGTATAGAATAACCATCAGCAGAGGTTGCTAATTGATGTTTATTAAATCACATTCAAATCTCATGTAATGTCCATCAAATCAGGTTTCACATGGTGGTCATGCCTTTGTCGCATGCTATATCTGCATATAAACAAGCAAGCGATCAAGGTTTTATAGCGATCCATGCACAAAAAGTGCAATGAATCCAGTATGCACCCACTTGTTCTGGTTGCACCGGCAGCTGGTTGCATCCTGAACACGTATGACTATCATGATGAGGGAAGGGTAGTCGGCGTTTCCCATTTGTCCTTCAGGACATACAAGAAATATGCCTAAATCAATAACTCTGATAGAAATACAAAGTTCAAAGTATAGAGACCTCACGATGAGGTCATAAAAGTTGTTCTCGCTGCTGTAAACTGCAGTCTTTAAACGTAATGTCTCAGTTGATTGTGCAAAAACAGAAATAGTTGTGTATGTTTGGTTCCGTTTGGGCAACTGCTGCACTTATGGATGTGCAGTTAGCAGAACTAGTAACTGCAGCATTATTCACCGGAAAAAAACATCAGCTGACCTCTCTCTTCATGGATTTATATCTTTACCTAATACACCATATCAGTGCAACGTCAGATGTTGTCTGACACCAGACGAAAAAGAAAACCTGGAGATGGAAGAAAAACAACAAAAACTCAACCAAAACAGCTGAATATGATTAATTAACTAACAAATAATTAAAAAAACATGATAAGACAAAGCTGACACAGCCGTTGGTTCAACATAGTTCATATATCTGCTCTACCTACTCATTCAGCTACTTATTTGTCTGTTCACTTATTTATTTTTTTGTTTATATTTACTTTTTGCACGTGCAAAGCACACGAAAGAGTGACAAAAAACAGCCGATTAAACTGCAAATAAATCAATAACAGTAAAACAAGCAATAAAACGAGTGGCAAGACAGCCTGTGGTGTAATGGTGTTGATTCAGTTTTTAACTAAGTATTTCTAATAGAATTATCAATTTATCTGCTCATTTATTCATCTGCTTATTATGTTTACCACATAGTGCAAGGGGGTGTGACCAAATTTAAATTAAACAGGAGGTGTGGAAAAAATACGAATTGATCCTGGGAATGCATTCCAATCGAGAAAAAGGTGCGCTTGAATCCTGAAAATGGGGAATATTTCGCCCGTCGACTCCAGATTTGCTACCGCATTTCCAATTTTGAATTTCAAACAAGCGGATATTCTGAATGTGCAAAAATCGAATTTTTTACTTGGCTCAAGAGCGCGCATGCATCATTGAGATTACCCAAGGAAATCGTGTTAACACTACGCAAATTTAACTTCCATTAACAGTGGTGTCAACACGTGTATGTACCCTGGGTAATCTCAGTTATGCATTAAGGCCAAGAAGTGGGTTTGTGGTGTGTTATATGATAATGTAGGTTATGTTGATAGCTTGAATTCAAACGAGGGTAATGGGTTCAGGCTAGGACATGGGGGCTTCTTGAAAGGAAAAAAGTCGATGAATCACTAGTTCTCAAGAAAAAGAAACGTAGGAGACCGGCAGAAATTATATATACTATTTTTCTGCACATATCTTCGAATGTTTTCATATCTGCTCTTTTCATGGCATATACTGTTAACTCCTCGACCTCATTTTATTTGAATACACTTGCTCTTTTTCAGAAAGATCGTGACCTCGAGATAGCAGCGAAAATCGGTCAGTCACTCCTTGAACAAAACAAGGATCTGCAACAACGGTNGCCAATGCAACTGCGCGAAAAAGAAGCAACCAAGGATCTGACGGCACCTGTGCTGTCTGAACTGACCATTGTCAACGCTACTACCAGTTCCGAGGAGAATTCTAGGGATAGATCCGAAAAATTCATATTTCACCCGTGTGAATAAAAATGCTTCATCCTCAAAAAATGGTTATTTTTCAAAGTATTCGTCAACGGAGTTGATGACACAGAAAAGGACTATAAAAGGTGACTTGTCATCGGATCGATTTTCTTCAGGAATTTTTGCTCACACTTCAATTAATGAGGTTATTTGATGCCCTGATCACGAAAGTCGCACCAGTTCTTAATCTTAGCTCTATATCTTCGGTAGGAATATGGTAAGATTACAGAAGGAATGAAAGAGAAAATGCCAATTTTTGCAGGAAGGCGGTCTGATTAGACATTACTCCGCTTCTTTTGATCGAAAATTCCAGAACATTCCATCACTGATTGATGAAAGAGATACTGATGGTGAAAAAGTGAATATCTTATCCGCTTTGTCCCGTAAATCCACATACTACGTATACTGGACTGATATCACTCTTGAGTTCTCTGCCGATACTATTAGGTTGTCTCAAAAATAATGACCGCAACCAATAAAATCTGAAACTTCATAACCCCACCAATTTAGCAGCTAGGTAGGCAATTCCTGAACGATTAGAAAGCACGAGAAGTGCGCCATTTACATTCTAGGACCACCTTGTCATACCTTCGTTTCCGTGATTTTTACAGTTATGCACCTTGCGAAGCTCAGCTTCAATGCGGCCACTATTTATGGGACAACCTAATAGTGGCACTTTATTTCATTCTCCAACATTATTCCCACTGTTACCTTACAAAACGGCGCTACGGTAGAAAATTAATCCGGTTTTTGTGAACAAGGCGTCAAATACATAACCTCCTCAAGTAAAGTTTAGGCAGAAATTTCTCAAGAAAACCGATGAGAAGTCACCTTTTATAACTTCGTGATGATCGCCTTTTGCCTTCAGTGTGGAAACAACTCAATGCCATAATTTAATTACCCAGGTTTAAGAGCCTGTCCAAGATTGTTTGTAGTTCTGCTATCCATTCTAGTTATACATAGTATGGGACTAAGGGTTGTTTATCTTTTTTCCAATTTATTGTCTTGGTTCTTTAAAATTCCACTACTTTTTTAGAGGTGTCGTTATGCTTCTTCGTGTTGCTGCTTTTGTTTACGTTTCGCATATGCTGCCTAATCTATGGATATTATCAACTTCCCTATGAGGTTGTGCACAAGGAGGAAACTACATAGTCATGCCATTTCGAGTAATTATTTTACTTTTTCTTCTGCATGCATTTAAAGGACCCAGAATTCTGATCTTTTGCAGCGCCTGCTTTCGCCTTGACATTGTGAAAATTCCTTTCGATGCGATCCGTTGTTGAAAAGCTAAGAGCAGAAAGTGAACGCAAAATATATATGGAACGATGACAGGAAAATTTCGCAAAAGAGGACGTAAATGGACTAAGTTCCAGGTAACGGCCCTTGTTACTGTTTGGATCTAACCCGGAAACTTCCTAAACAAATTAGTGTTATATAAGCACGTTGTTGCTAAGTAAGAAACTGTACTTCTATAGCAACCAGAAAAGCTCAAAAAGCTCAGAAACTAGTAGCAAGTGGTAGCGAAGGCGGCTGTCGTTGTTAAACATATCGAAAATAAAAGTTTGAGCCACTTCAGAGCCTCCCAAGTGGACGATTGTGTCAGAATGTCAAGAAAAACAACAATAATGGCCATCCAACAACAAAATGGTAAAGAAATTGGCACTCATATGATTAGACTAGCTTGGCGGAGGATCGCTAAGAATGTTCAGGATCAGAATGACGCAATAGAACAGAGAGTCATGAGCGAATCTGAATGAAATCACTCGCTCTGGATATTTTATTCGGTAATTAAAGCAAATCAGATTGTGTTATTCTTTTCTGGGGTTTTGAAGGCCAAATTTGACAGAGCTTGCTAGCCGAAGTCCAGCTTTTGGGGTAATAAAGTGACGCCAGGAAATGATGATGGCAGGGTCATTCAGCAAGACCACACATTGGAGTATCAGAAGAATTTGGAGGAAAGTTCTTTATTACTTAAAAAAATGTTTGTTTACAAAATCCAGGAACCATTTCATTCCTGGCTATCACTTCCCACCATTACGCATCGTTTCAAAAACAACAACAATGGCCATCCAACAACAGAATGGTAGAGAATGTGGCACCCATACGATAAGATACGGAAAATGAACGAAAAAAGTCGAATAATCACTCAAGCCGATATGTCCAAGGTGTCCACAATCTGAGCGAAAACACCGCTTCATTTCTCCCCTGTCGCATGAATATGATGAAAAATAAAACAATCATTAATTAAAGGAATATGTAGCACTTAAATCGGAGCAAGCACATTGCTGGGAGAACGCAGTAATAACGATGAACAAGACCGGGAGAATTGGGAACTTGTTCTCTTTTTTTCGAATCGCTGCTGATGTTGTGGAGACAACTATAACATCACGCATCTACTGCTACGTGATGTTCTTCACGTCATTTACGGGGTAATAGTCCCCGTACTATCATTTATGTCCTCGTGGGGAATCTCCTGCCTGTAGGAGAATAACAGTAAAATTTCCTAGGAACTATCCAGAAAACAAGAAACTGAAAAATAGTCAGGAAGAACATATCGCAGGCAAACGGAAACCCATGCGACCTATTGGCTGAAGCCGTATGAACGATGTTTTTCGTGTAATGGACAGCGCGGCTTCGACCGAAGGCGAAATGGCATGCAGAGGGCACCCGGCGAGCCAGCAAGAAGCCCATCAAGGTGTCGGTCGCGTCATAACTGACGGGGGGCCAGCAAGCACTTACACAGCTGCTACTCCAGCGAGCCATCAAAGCAAGGATTTATTGCCTGTGCGGGAGTATTTTATGGGAGACGGGACACAGATGGTGCAGAATTGAAGATGAAAAGACGTATTTATTTATTTATTCACTCACGACCTCGTATGGTATTTGTTCCCGTACTTTAGCTTTATTTATAGTGCGTTGGAGTCCGATCCGGCCGGATAACAAATGATACGTATCGATCGTCGTTGGAATCCAACTAATGAGAATCAATACGCATCCTTTGTTACTCGACCGGATCGGACTCCGACACACTATAAATAAAGCTTTTCAAGTAGCCGATCGATAATTTCAATCCCAAGAGAGTACAAGGAAAGTTATGACGTCATCCGAATATTTATTTATTTATTTAGCACGTTACGATAAACCCGCTGGAACAAATCGAAAACAAACAATAGCAATTCAACCTATAGAACAGAATATAGGAAAAAATGAAAAAAAAAACAATCAAACACAATAATACGCAACAGTTACGTTAATTTCAAGGAAACTCCATGAACTCCAGACGACCGTAGCCAAGTAGCGGGACCGCGGCGCGGCGTTCTTGGGCAAAGACAACCAGAGCGAGCATGCAGGGCCCCTGTGTCTCTGCCCAAGAGCGCCGCGCCGCGGCTTCGACGCTTGTCTACGGCTGTTTGGAGTTCACTGGGGGAACTGAAAGGTGTATAATATTTATCTACATTTTTATTTATTTAATTACACTGTATTGTGCGTCATTCGGAAAGGAGAACCTGCAGTGTACCAAAAAGTAGGAAAATAATTTAAAATTGTAAAAAGGATCATGAGTTAGATTTCTAGAAAGTAAAAAAAAAACAAATGAGTGAACTCAGCAGTCTCCTGCTGATGAGGTGGCCGAGACTCTGTTCAGCCACTAACCTATTTATTTATTTATTTATTTATTTATTTATTTATTTATTTATTTATTTACCCTGTCACTGTGTATTGTGTTCACATGAAGAAGGTACTACTGTTCAATATTTGCAGTTTGATACAGCGGAATTTATGTTTTTTTCGTGTCCTGGTATTTCTTAAATTTCAGGTTAACAAATGAATAAATGAATAAATAAAGAAATAAACAAACAAATAAATAATCAGATTCACTTTTCCATTCATTTACCCATTTTCATGCCCTTAAAAGCAAATAATAGAGGAAAATAATGCAAAACACAAAGACAAA
>JARK01001596.1:75425-122551 GCA_000688135.1 Ancylostoma ceylanicum
CATTCAAAACAGATGGAGTGGCTCGCGAATATTATGATTTCGTAAACAACTTTTTGTGCTCACACGTAGTCGTAACGCACATCGCGTGCCAGAAACGACCGTTGTCGACGTTCCACATCAACGAGTTTTTTTCCACCTCCATTATGCAAAACTCCTCATATGTTTAATCCAACGACTCGTTTCAGAGGAGAGCAAGCTGAACATCTTACTTGCTTGCAGGAAAAGGGATATCATATAAACACTGTCAGTAAATAGCAGCATCTTTCAGGTTATTTTTCCACACCACACAGTAGCAGAGTTACGGACGCAGCCTTCGACAACGCGTTAATTTACGATAACTTATTTGGAATGACAGTGGAAAGGACACCTTCTCAAAAATGCAAGAAGAAGGGCTGAAGAGAGTTGGAAAATATCCCATATTCTTCATTTAGTGAACAAATGGAAGAAATTTGCTCTGATCGATAGATGCGATGTCAGTGTAACTTGGAGTAGTCTATGTAGCTCTATTATTTTATTGCCCCCCCCCCCCCCCTCCTCTTCCGAATCCTGATGTTTCACTGGAAGGCTGGGTGATCTTATACTGATGAGTACGATTACCCACAGGTAGCAGTAAGTATATGTAGACAACGTCACGTATTGAAAAACATGCTGGGTTAGTACTCATGAAGCCATAATCGAGCAAGCCAACGAAGGTTATCGTTATTGGCTATGGTGTAGAATTTGTAATGCTAAGAGACGCAGGACGTGAATGTTTATTAGCTAACCTAGGCTTGGATGCAATATTAAGACTACCCAGGGTAAATGTGTTGATGCCCGTGTTAACGGGGAGGGGGAGGGTAAATTTGTTACTACGTTCACCCTGGGTGGTTTCAATGGTGCATGATGCTTCTTTTTTTTCCTTGGTTATGGGTTCATGGATTCTAGCTCTGATTAGTGCCAGGCAAAGCTTAGATTTGGCTACGTTAGAGCTTTTACCATGGGTAACCTCAGCTATGCATTCGAGATCCAGAATAATCACTAGCTTATTCATCCAAATGTAATCATGTCGTATCAAACAAGAAAAATAGCATTTCCACACAGTCAATTCAAGAAGAAGAAGCTCCTAAACAATTAAATGGGATTAGCCAACTGAAATTCCACTTTCACCCATCCTTGCCCGAGAAGAAATACGCAGAGTATCAAGCATTGCGAACCTTTTTGACTAGAGATTTGCCATGAACTGATACTGCCTGTTACATAATTCTCCGCATAACAAAAAATAAGCAGGAGATGAATCTGCACACTATCAAACTGAAGATAAGCGGATTTTTTCTAGGATTCGGGATGCTTAACATGTGATAAGGATGACATGTCAAGCAATTAAAAAAATCGAGTTCACTAAAACTCATTTAACATCGGTATGAATCCGGGAGTGGCAGCTCAGGAAAGAAGCTATGGGGAAAGGGGATCCGCGAACACGACGCACACGTGTGGAATAGGATCGAGGAAGGAGACAGAGCTGCGCAAACAGCGCCAAGTGCCGCAGCCTCGCAAAACACAGGCAATCGCTTGAGACTCCCTGTCCGACGCCGGAAGACCCTTCGCGTGAATCACTTGTTGATAAAAATACATTTCGCACATGATATCAGCATTTAATGAGAGAAAAAAGAAAGGACGGGAAAAATAAATCAGCGTTAACGAGTTTTCCTTGTCCATGAATTGGTGATATAGTATTCTCGGCATCGGCTCCAAGGTAAGAAGGAAGAAATATCAACATAGCGTCGTCAGATGAGCTGGGCAGTGCAATTGTGTGTTGTTTTGTTTATCCGACTGGATAAAATATAATGGATACGGGCTCTGGATAAGCTTGGAAAAGTTGTGAAACTCACAACTTTTCAAGAAGGATTCAAAAATCACACTTCAAGTGGCACATGTTCAAGCGCATATACTTATCTTTTTTAGAACTTTTGATCTTAACGACAGGCCTGAACAAAATGGAGATTCCGGGCGAAAGAATCCAGCTAGTTTTGATCCAAGTGCTGCCCGATCTGGCTCTATTAGCTGATAAAATGTTTGACAAACGTGCATGGTGAGAACGTTTGAAGGCACTCCCCCTCAGGTACACACTTCACTGGGAACAATATTCCGGAATGGAAGACCGGCTGAGAGTGGGGCTGCCTTTTGCACTGCCAATTGGGAAAAAATTCTTTAACTTTGAAGGTTGAAAAGAGCTTCACAGAGGCAACTCCTTGAAGACATCTTTGGAAAGATTGATCTTCGGTAATTCGAATATTCTGCATAGTTAGTTATTCCCAAAAATTATAAAAGTTAACATTTTGAGTTTAAGCTTCCGATACGCGAACGTAATACCACGTATAGCCTACAGATATTTTTCTGGCTTGAATTGGATACCATACCTTACAGGCAAAGGTATAAATAACAAAAAATACGAGGTAAAGTGTGCACCGAGAGCTCTGCAAGAGCTCAAAGAACACACACGCACTCGCAGCGGGAATCGTGGTGTAATACATTTTATTTCCCAGTAACTGGTACTTTATGGCCTTATTAATTCTGGAAAAATTTCATTAGTTCTGAGAAATATGCTCGAGCTTGGAGGAATTCCCCAGGAGCAAGTAATCAGAAGAAATTGACGGCATTCCGTTTACAAAGATGGGGATGACCTTGATGTCAAAAACCTCAAAGTTCAAAATTATTCATGATTGGGTAAAAAGTTGCTATTAAGTAGTAAAAATGGCATTTTAATGTTGGTGGAGAAACAGTACATTAATGAAACCTTCTCCGAAAAAAATCAAGAGTGCAGGCACAGGTTACATGTCGTGTGCCCTCCTTTCAGCTTCTTTTTGCTGCTCGCAAGGAAATGTTCATCCTCGTGAGATGTGCTCGTTAAGTAAATAGGATGTAAAAGAGACACCTGAAAGACTGCAGTTCTGAGCAAACTGTACCTTTTCAAAAGCGGTACACCAGAAAACGTTGAAAAAGCCAGAGCAGACCCCTGCACGAGCTTAGGATCTGTTCAGTGGTCGAAGCCGTTAGTTGCCCTTGATTCGTATAGTGCTCCTAGTGTGACAGGGTTTTATGACCCTCTATATTATTTTTATATTTAGCTTGTTTGATTTCACATTTTTACCACTAATTTACCAAAAATGAAACAGTTGCATCATTCATTTTCTCTCAAATTTTAGTTTTTTTCCCTATAAGCCAAGGGTTACGTGGTTGTACCTACATACTTCAGATATCACTATCTTGAGGGTGTTTTAGTCCTATTAAATAAAAATTAAAGTGCTGTCAGACGAATAAGTTTTTTTAAACTTTCTAGGACTTGTAGCGAAATTATGTATATATAAAAGCAATGTACTCCAAGGAACGTCAAATCAAAATTGTGGCACGCTAGGGATGCAATGAACCAAGCTTTTCTCTACTTCCGATACTAGGGATCGTGAATAGTGTGATTACGGACTAATGTGCTAGATATGTATTCGAATACTCAATTTCGAAAGATTCGATAATTCGATAATTCAGCTAACGGAAAGCCTTGCAGACTGGAGAAAGAAAAGAAACGTTGTGTTGAAAAAAAGAAAGAAACGCTGAATGTTTGATTCTATTAGATGAGGCACTAAAATATTTACTGAATTGATTGAATATATTCAATTTCAATCCGATATTATATACTCTAATCGAGAAATGCACTTCCTATTTCCTTGACTTTCTCGTCTGTTTGGTTGAGCGATTATTGCAGTACAAACACAAGTTTTACTTATGTCGACCGAGGAAAAAGCGTACAAGCAGACAAACTAACTTCTCAAGTGTCAGAGAAAGAGCAGTGACAAGAGCCACTTGAATTTTAAATTACCCACTCAGCTGGAATGCGATACTGTTCTGAAAGCTCAAAAGAAGTGTAGACGAACAGAAGCACAGTTCCATTCCGGAACAAGAACTAGCAATAAGCGAAAATAGTTGGTCGTTCTCTGATGGGCAGACAACAGACCTTATGATCTGTCGGAACTATAGTTTTTTTCTACTCAAAGGCAGCACTTACGGAAACCCTTGTGTTGGAGATGTCTCCGAATTTCAGGGTTCTTAGGAACAGGTGAATTCACAGCGAGTGATGAAATTGCGTGAAAGACGCGAAGGAAATGAAGGAGCTGTTTTTCATGGGTCGTAAGCGCTGTAGGGTATGTGCGGGTCCCGGCACAAAACTCTGGTGATGGTACCCATTCCGTGCGCCACTGCGCTAAACAGCGCGCCACGATAGCGTTGGCTGGAGCGACGAACCCTAAGCAGCACGGGGCAGAAAGACGTGTTTGCGACGACAGCTTCAGTTTCTCTGCAGGTAATCTATCTTTGCTTGTGTCCGTTTCACATTTGTGATGTACTAACTCTGTATTTCACTACCCGCGCCTCATCTCTGAGTCGAGGATTTTGGCTGATGGTGCCTTTAATAAGAGCCAGTATTTTTTGGAAACAATTGTTTCGCCAATCACCAACTTCCACTACTCAAACTGACAAGTTGAGTGGGAAAAAAGGTAGAGCAGTTACTGTAGAGGAGGAATTACCATAGAGGACATGACAAGGAGGAGTAATTTCACGGAAATACCTAGGAAATACAAGACCAGTTTTGAAAATTGCTCAGAATGCGAGGTAATCTTTTTATTTCTAGGAGAAAACATAGTCTCAAGACGAGCAGAGTCCAGGGCCTGGATGCATCATTGAGATTACCTAGGGTCGGCGTGTTGACATCCGGGGCTACGTAGGATTCGTGAACACATAACCTAGCAAACCCAGGCTAGCAAACCAACTTTCGCGTCCTGCGCCTCCTGTCACTGTGTAGTCCATACTAGACCATTCATGCTACCGTTGGTTTGCGTGGTTAACGTTTCATGAGTTCCAGCCCGGGTCAGCGATGAGTAAATCCGTGTGGTGTTAATACGTTTACCCTGGGTAATCTTGATGATGCACGTCGTTCCAAGTCTTTCAAAACTCCTAATGCTTACCCTAAATCCAACCGACATTATGACCGTTTAGTGCTTATATTACTGGTTATGTACCAGCAGTGCAAAGCAATACAGAAAAGAAAACATGAAGAGTTGAATAAAAGAAATGTAGCAAATGAAGTAAATGGATTTCAAAGAAAAAAGGGAAAAAGCCAGATCAACACTTCAGCAATTTGGCACTCTGGATGTGTTAGTCACAAATCAAGCGGTTGTTCCCACTCGACAGTGCGACGTGCTTTTAAAGCGCCGCTCACCCAGCCTCTCAGCGTAAATCGAGGTGAGTGCATTTGCTAAAGGTACGTACAAATACGTACGCCTACATGTGTAAATCTTTCTTGGACTGACAGCCTTGCCTGACAAAAGACTCCACCAAAAGAGTAGAATGAGTTTTCACCAATATATCGGGTAATAAATCACACCTGAAAACCTCACGCTGAGCACTTTGTCGAGAGACGCATAGAGCGAATGATTCATCCACAATTGTAGTGCCACTAAGGACTGGCATTCATAAACGCATGACAAAGCAAAACCAGCTTCGACTACATATCTGGGCCATCAATGAGATTACCCAGGGTAAACGCGTTGACGCTCCTGCTAACAATGGGTGAATTTTTGTGGTGTTGGCACGTTTACCTTGGGTGGTTCCAACAATGCAAACAATGCATAGCAATACGTAACAACGTGGAGAGGCGGGTCTTTAGGGTAATCACGTTGAGCTCTATTTAGTTTTCATGAATCTCTCCAAGGTTATGGTGAAACACTCTTTCAATGCAGGTTTCGGCAACGTTTTTTTCTTCAAACGAAAAATTAATAATCAATAGTAAATTGAAGAATCAAGTTCAGCAGCATACTCAAGACAGGGGACCTAGGAATCTGTTAGAACTATTTAGTTATGGGATAAATCCAGAGAATTTGACAACGCTTACTTTGAGTCAGCAGCACGTATGCTCACCCCCCCCCTGAACGTGCATACGTACATTCAGCAAGGAGAACTGATACAAACCAAACTGCTGTAGGACGGTTTATTAACCATTCAGGAACTTTTACGTACAGCACTGGAATCAGGCCCAGAATATGGGACCTTGCCTCTAAGATAGGCTGCAGGAACCCTGGATGTTGAAAACTGTGAGATAATCTATTGCAAATCCATCCAAAGTCAATTCAAATCAATGCAATTGTATTTGTATATGTATACATGTAACGAAGGCGTCTCACGTCTGAGACCACACAGCAGCGACAGCTCATTTTCAGGTTAAGCACTTGTAATCCTTCACCAACGGTGAGAGCTCCGCCTTTGTTCATCGAAAAAAGCTTCAGAATGATGGCTTCAATGTCTTCAAGGCATTCGCTGTAAATTACTTGTCTTATCAGCTGGTCGAGGTCATATCTACGCAAACAACTTAAAATGATCTCCGGGTTGGGTATAAGCCTTTAAAGGCAGCACCCACGGAAATTTTCGTGTTGGAGATTTCGCTGAATTTCAAGGTTTTCAGGGACGATGAACTCATTGGCAGTGATGAAACAGCGTGAAACACGCCGGAAGACGAGAAACGAAGGCGCTGTTTACCATGCGTCCACAGCGCGGACGAGTTTTCCACTAAGGGTACACGCGCGTATCGTCACGAATTCTTGTGGATGGTGTGCATTCCATACCCTGCACTGTACAATATTCCTTATACAACATGATACACTAGGCTAGACCACTCGTAGCATGCCAAATCAATAGCGTTAACTGGCGTGGCGGACACCAAAATGGCCACGCTCGGCTCTGTGTCCACGACAGTATCTCCACAGAAAGGCCGCTTTTTTCTGTGTTCAAGTTACCATTGTGATTGCCTGGCAGCCGACCACACGGAGAACGACTCACTTCGAAAGTGAGGATTTCCGTGGGTGCTGCCTTTAATGGAAAAGTGGAAAATTCGACTTCTTAAAAGGGTTAGGACTCATCGTTCGCTTCCCCACTTCTAGATTTATCCGGATAAGGTTTATTTCTTTTTTTATTTTCATTCTGCTAATATTCTGGGCACAAGACGGAGTGGCGGGGATCCTCCATTCTGGTGAGTTCTTTTGTGGCACTGTTATTTCCGTGCTCAAGGCTTCCCTCCCTTACTGACGAGTTCAAGGGGAAGCCCTATGCTTTCTGTCTAGTTTCCGCCCAAGAGATATAGTACGAAACAGAAGCTAGGTCACTATCATTGTTTTTTTTTCTCAAAGTGCTAAGTTATGATTTATTGATTAGATGGACCATTAATAGATGAGTCCTCTCAATGTTCTTTAGTAGAAAATGCAGATATATCACAACAAAAATGATTGAAATCTGTTAAAATCTAGGTCATTGCTCCTCGATTCTTCTCCTTTTGAACAAGTGGTTGCACATGTGTGGAATAAAACTGGCGAAAAGTAGAAGAAGAGAGGAGTCATCGCAGCGATTCCCTAACCTCTAATAGAGCTCTATAAAGGTAGAGATGAAGTGGAGAAATTCAACGAGACGGGACGTGATATGAAGGCATCGTTATAATAAGGCGATGTTTAATTAGGCAATGAGTCTTCAGGCGACTGTCAGATGCGAATCGTGGGAGCAGCTGACAGTTGACTCAACGCTCCCATTCACTACGAACAACCGTACGATTCACTCCAACTAAGGCTGCGCTAGGAAATCTCCAGGAGGTTCTAGAAGCAGGAAGCCCACCGACTTCCTGAGCTGTGAAAGCATCGGCAAGACATGAAGTGGAGCGGGACCTGCCATTCGGGATCACAGATTCGAAGCAGGGCAACCAACCTCTGTGAGAGAACACGATTTCGTCTCAGAAGCTTTCTCAGGCTTAAGTAAAGGGAAGCGAGAGGAAGGAACCAGCATTTTTGCCCAAAACAGGACGTAAAGCTACGCTTCGATTGCTAATCCTAGGTGGGAACTGCGCAAAAAGACCAGCAGCTCGAGGAAAGCATCGATGCACATAACTTCTTTGACTTTACACACGACGGCAAACATGCAATTTCAACTCAGCACTTCCACGATCAGTAATGTCGTTAAAATGCTTGATTTTTCGTCAGAATCATTACGTTGTTAAAACGCTTGCTTATTGCCAGGCAATTTCTCTTTCTATTCGAATGATAACTGCTGATGGAAGCAAACCAGAACAGCACAGTAATATGGAAATGTCGATAGGAGAATAATCATTCCAGGAAGATTTGCCCGGTGATCCCATTTCGTCAAACCCCAAACTCACGACTCAGCAAGACGGGCGAAGATGTTCCTTGTGCGAAGATACATGATGTTTGTGATGACAAAAGAGTTCCCATTCCTCTTCTGGGATGAAGAAGAGCTCTGTGGATGAACAAGAGCTAAAATGCAAGTTACCACTTATCGTCTTGCTACTTCCGGTATTTCTCGAACATGTACAAGTACATGATTTAGGCAGTCACATACAGTCAAAGTTCGAGTAGTTGAATAAACTCATTCAGTCTTGTCCTGAAATTTAAAATTCTAAATTCATGACAAAGACAAATTCCCCTCGTGTAAAAATTCGATCTGATCTGGGTTTTAGAAGTAGCAGTAGTTATTTATGTCTTTTATTCATTTACGTATTACTTGTCTAGAACATTTATTCATTTAATTTGTTTATTTTAAATGCGACTTTTCTCATCTCAATGGACGCATTCCTATGCTCGTGTTCCCAAGCATTTGACACTACCTGAAACGTCGATTTATGGTGCATCTAAGGATATATTTATCAATGAACATTTCTCAACTTTTGATTTCCAGAAAAAAAATCTTACAAGTATCAGAAATAGTCGTGGAATCTTCTTTTTTATCGATTGCATCTCTAGACACTATCACTCAAAACCCAGAGCTTATGTTTAGATCATGGATATGCTGTGAGGTGAACAACTGATCGAACGCCCTGACCTGTTGAAAAAAATTTTTTTGAAAGAAATCAATCTGTGAAAGTCAAGGGCCAGAAAGTGGGTAAGCACTATGGACTATTGAGAGTAGGGCTTCGCGATTTATGGCCGTTGTTCTTTTGCTCGATGTCTATGTCCACACCTGCGGCAATGAGTTGTAGATCTACAGTGAACTCCAAACGGCCGAAGACAGGCGGCGGGACCACGACGAGGCATTCTTGGGCAGAGACAACCAGAGCGAGCTTGCAGAACCCCTGTGTCTCCGCCCAAGAACACCGCGCCGCAGTACCGACATTTGCCTACAGCCGTTTGGAGTTCACTGTAAGCGCGTCTTCACAATCTGACGAGTGAAGAATAATTTTGCTACGGACCTTCTCAACAGGAAGATGTTGGACAGAAACGGTGCACAATCGCTCAGCTCGAACCACTAGAAACAGACTATCCACAAATTCTACTCAACTTACCCACATAAGTAGTACCGTAGCAGAGACCTCTCAACGAAGAGAACACTTCGTGGAGCTATTATTACCCTTCGAAACAGGGAACGGTTCAGTTTGTTTGGGGTGTAGGACATATGACGCGATTCTTTAGTTGTCACTACAGGTAGGGCAGATTTGGGCCCGCTCCTGCCATCCGGTATACTTTTGCTCGCGTCGCGGTTTGCTCGGATCTACATGACTGAGCAACTTGTCCCCCTTGCCAGCTAAAACTTGTAGCACCGCGCCATTTGACTTCGACCACTCGTTTGACGCGCTCCAGTCAATGCGCTGCGTCACGAACGTGCGCATGCAGGTCCCCAGTATACTGTAGCTAAGCACTGCCAACGTTGCTCTTCTCATTCTTCATTCTGACGAATTGTCTTCACGTTTTCGTTACATTTCATACATTGTCGTAACATCACAGTTGAAAGCGAATATCTCTCCAGACGGACCGCTTCTCTCAGATTATATGTGGTTATTCGCGCTTTGCTTCCTACTCGTCAAAGTGTTGCGTTTTGTTCTCGTTCTACTGCTTCAAACCAGCTCCATCTTATTACAGGTGAAGCAAGCAGGGCGCGACACTCGACGAGATGTCGTTGCTGATCAAATTCGAGTCGAAATCAGCGAGAGTCAAAGGTGGGGTCGTCTTCTTTCTTCGTTCAATTTTTTCACATTGATAGTTGCATGATTTGGGAACTTCTAAGATTTCCGCTTCATTGGAACTTGAATTAATTTGTCCCTATCCTTTGCTCTCATGTGCGAGCTTGGATTGTCCCTAAGCACATGTAAAACGTTGGATTTTTTTTTACAAAAGTGCCATAAGGTTTCCACAGATCTACGTGTGTAACGTTGTTTTTCTTCAGTTGCCAGTATGGTTTCTGAATTCCATCGGTAAATTATGTGTACCTTGCAAGTGTAGTTTAGCCAACTGAACAGCACAGACTCAGAAAGTGTAACAGGCTTATTCCAAAGTCTGTTAACAACACATAGGATATCTTTACCGTAGTCTGTGGCACTTATCTCGCATGTTTCCAAACATGCGACTTGCGATGTTCTCTGTAATGAGATGCAGTTTATCCAAAAAATTCGTGCCTCTCGCTGCACCGCCCGTCAGCTGAGCCACGTCGCACCACGTATGATAATGCATAGGTGACGTGGCACGGGTCAGCGGGCGGTGCTGCATGAGGCAAGGATTTCTTGGAGCGACTGTACATGTTTTTCCCATGAATTGGTCTAAAATACGCTGCCTTTCACTAGCTTGAACCAGTTTGAGGCAACTATATCGAGGACACACAAGCCAGGCTCTCACTTTTCAACCAAGTACTCAGTGGCTGTTAGGCACCGGCACAATTACGTCATCTTAAATCTGCGCAGAAAAAGTCGGTGTAACTCACTACAGAGAACCGCACAGTGCCTGGATGCATAATTGAGATTACCTATGGTAAACTTGTTAACCCCCGGTAGATTTCTGGGGTGTTAGCCCTTTACCCTAGGTAGTCTCAACGATACATGCAGCGCAGGAATGGTGGATATTGCATTCGATTACCACGGCGTGATCCGCTGTATTTTCTGGAACTCCTTAGAGTTTGCTATTTAACATGGAAATTCTTTGGAGATTTTTCTTGGTTAACCGTTCATGCATATTCAGGTATATCGTTCCATCCCACAAGACCATGGGTTTTGGCGTCACTGCACAGTGGTGTTATCCAGCTGTGGGACTACCGAATGTGTGTTCTTCTCGACAAATTCGATGAGCACGATGGTCCAGTGAGGGGTATTTGTTTCCATCAAGATCAACCAATTTTTGTCTCTGGAGGAGATGATTACAAAATCAAAGTGAGTTGAATAAACCACCTTCCTAAAGTGTATCCTGTACTGAATCCTTTGTAGGTGTGGAATTACAAGCAGCGCCGATGCATTTTCACTCTACTTGGTCACCTTGATTACATTCGCTCTACATTCTTCCACCACAAGTATCCATGGATCATTTCATCATCTGACGATCAGACTGTCCGCATTTGGAACTGGCAGTCGCGAAATTCAATTGCAATTCTTACTGGTTAGTCCTGAATGATTTGTTCTCTTGATTGAACGGTGTTCTAAGCACTGGTGGTATGTTTTATAGGTCACAATCACTATGTGATGTGCGCACAATTCCATCCATCTGAGGATCTTGTTGCTTCTGCTTCACTCGATCAAACCGTCCGCATATGGGATATATCAGGCCTAAGTGGGTACAACCGAGCACTTCGCTCATTCTTGTAGATTTCCGTGATTTAACTCCATTGTTTGAGGAAAGAAGCAAATGCCCGGAGGAGGAAGCGCAGTTCCCAGATCGGGAACTGGCCCGCAGTCTCAAGCCGATCTATTCGGTCAACCCGATGTCGTTGTGAAGCATGTACTGGAGGGTCATGACCGAGGTTAGTTTTTGTTCTCAAGATTTGTCGCGAAATAGCACTGTACTTATAGTCTATCGGTTATACCTGCTCCTTCATTAACTATAGAAGATCCAGGAAGTTCTGCCTAGCAGTCCATTTACATTTAGGTGTGAATTGGGTGGCTTTCCACCACACCATGCCCATCCTTGTATCGGGATCCGATGATCGTCAAGTAAAAATGTGGAGATACAACGAATCGAAAGCATGGGAGGTGAGCGGCTCTCCAAAATATTCTCATTTCATTTAGTTCATATTAATGAAGAACAAGCAAAAACACGTAAATGATAGATAACAGCAAAAATAAATGTGATTTGTTCCGCCTCCAGCATTAAACGAATCACATTATTTTAGTTCCCCGAGGTAAGTTGGAGGTAATCCTAAAAATTAGAAGCACATAACTCTAGTAATCTGGAGCACTTATGACACCTTTTGTTAAAAGAAACAACAATCGATTTTTGGCCCACCATTTAGCACTTGTGGTGAACTCAAGCGTTCCTTTCTTAACTAAGAACACCTGATCGATTGTTCCGTACGGCACGACATTTTCACTAGTTAAAGGGCCCGTGTTTTACTGGATTATTTCTTTTTGTACAAGCTTGTACGACATTTGACATCAAATAAAGCTTGGAAAACTTGTAGGGAGATATATACAGAGATTTTGTCTATTTGTCGGTGTTTTCACTGTTTTTATATACAAAATTACTATTTCAGGTAGATAGCTGCCGCGGTCATTACAACAACGTTTCATCCGTTCTTTTCCACCCGAACGCTGAGCTTATTCTATCCAACTCTGAGGATAAATCCATTCGTGTCTGGGATATGCAGAAGAGAACCAGTCTCCATGTCTTCAGGTAATTCAGGGTTTTTTTTTTGGAGTTCCTCGCGGGACTGGAAATATCAAATGTTGACTGACTCCACATTTCAGGCATGAAAACGAGCGATTCTGGGTGTTATCAGCTCATCCAAATCTCAATATGTTCGCCGCTGGTCACGACAATGGCATGATCGTCTTCAAAATTCAGCGCGAGAGGCCTGCGTATTGCATCAATGAAAACCTCGCTTTCTATGTCAAGGACAAGCAACTACGTCGGCTCGACCTCACTACCAAGTAAGACAAAATTTCATGACCAGTAAGGGACAAATTGTTGATGAATACCGCTCGATACACTAACAAGTTGCATAAACACGGTGTTGTTCAATAACTTGTTTCATGCAGCCGTTGGACCACAGTCCTTAAATTTGATCTACTGAAAAAGGCTCCGATTTTCACCGGTGCAACTGATTCGGTCACATCCTGTCTGTTTAAATTTGAATGGTCCCTCTTTCTTTTTCAGCAAGGATCAAGCAATGTGCAAGCTACGTGCTGCCGCTGCTTTTATGCAACCTTACTATGCCCTGTCGTACAATCCGGCAGAGAACGCTTTCCTGCTCACAAGCCGATCACACAACAAGGAACAATGCTTCTACGACATCTACAGAGTGTGTATTCACTGGCTCAGATCCGATTTCCGATTAAGTAAAGGTTTCTGTGTAGGTTGCGAAGGATTCTGATGGTAACACTGAAGCACCAGTCAATCGCTCACCTGGAATTGCCGCTGTTTGGGTTGCTCGTAACCGTTATGCGGTGCTTGATAAGAATCAGCAGGTATGTACCGAAATTTTGTTTTACTTTTGGTCAATAAATTATTCATGTTGCTGTTCCAGATTTCTCTGCGTGACCTTTCCAACAAGGAAGTGCGCAAAGTTGAGATGAACATACCTGTGGATGATCTTTTCTATGCAGGAACTGGTGTTCTTTTGCTTAGAAATGATGAGGGTCTGCAGCTTTTCGATGTGCAGCAGAAGAGAGTTATGGCGCATGTAAAGGCTAGCAAGGTATCTTTACTTTTGCACTTTAATCTATTTCACTTTAATCGGTCAGGCTTATTTACAATAAAATTTTTGAAGGTTCGCTACGTTATTTGGTCCAAGAACATGGAATACGCCGCGCTGCTGGCTAAGCATACTCTGACGCTCATCAATCGCAAGCTTGAGGTGTGTTACCCACTCAGTAGGTGAAATGGACGGGCTAGAGTCGTGCTATATTTCGATTTTGTTATTATAGCTGTGCATTTCAATGTAACTTCTAACATGTTGAGGATAGTTTTCAATAGAAAGTTAGTTTCTTTTAATAGACACTAACAGGTTGCACTTCAAGAAGTTTACTGAGAAATTATTTCTTCATTTTGCTAAAGATGTCGTTTTAATATGATTAACTTTTTTAGGTGTTGTGCACTCAGCAGGAGTCCACTCGTGTAAAGAGTGGTGCATGGGATGATGACGGAATCTTCCTCTACACAACNTGATCAACCATCTCCCTAAAGTGTCTCCCATACTCAATCCTTTGTAGGTGTGGAATTACAAGCAGCGCCGTTGCATTTTCACTCTACTTGGTCACCTTGATTACATTCGTTCTACATTCTTCCATCACAAATATCCATGGATCATTTCATCATCTGACGATCAGACTGTTCGCATTTGGAACTGGCAGTCGCGAAATTCAATTGCAATTCTCACTGGTTGGTCCTGATTGATCCATTCTTTTGTTTGAACTGTGTTCTGGGCACCGGTGGTTTTTTTCTAGGTCACAATCACTATGTGATGTGCGCGCAATTCCATCCATCCGAGGATCTCGTTGCTTCTGCTTCGCTTGATCAAACCGTCCGCATATGGGATATATCAGGCTTAAGTGTGTGCAACCAACTACTTCGCTCATTCTTGTAAGTTTCCGCGAATTTATTACATTGTTTGAGGAAAGAAGCAAATGCCCGGAGGAGGAAGCGCAGTTCCCAGATCGGGAACTGGCCCACAGTCCCAAGCCGATTTATTCGGTCAACCAGATGTCGTTGTGAAGCATGTACTAGAGGGTCATGACCGAGGTTAGTTTTTGTTTTCAAGATTTGTCATGAAGAGCATTGTATTTCGAACTTCTCGAGTGTAGCTGACCTTCATTCACTATAGAAGATCTAAAAAGTTCTGCGTAACAGTTTATTTGTATGTATATAGGTGTGAATTGGGTGGCTTTCCACCACACCATGCCTATTCTTGTGTCGGGATCAGATGATCGTCAAGTGAAAATGTGGAGATACAACGAATCGAAAGCATGGGAGGTGAGCATTTCTCCAAGGTATTCTCATTTTGTTCAGTTTCTAGCAAGTTGAGGGTAATTCAGAAAGTTGTAGGCACACGACTTCAGTAATTTGGAGCACTTATGACATTTCTTGTTAAGCGGAACAGTAGTCGATTTTTAGCCTACTGACTGGAAATTATGTGTAGATCAATTTTTTACACTCTAATTAAGGGCGTGCTGTTCGGTTATTTCTTAACATATGTCATTTTTACTTGTAGAACAGTCTTTGTTCTACTGGAATACTAAAATCTTTTTTTAATGCAACCCAGACAACACTTGTGGCATCGAGCCAAGCATGAGAGAAGGAACGAACATTTTTCTTGTCTTTTAGGGTTATTTTTACAGTGTTTACTATAAAATGACATTACCATTTCAGGTAGATAGCTGCCGCGGTCATTACAACAACGTTTCATCCGTTCTTTTCCATCCGAACGCTGAGCTTATTCTATCCAACTCCGAGGACAAATCCATTCGTGTCTGGGATATGCAAAAGAGAACCAGTCTCCATGTCTTCAGGTAATTCAAAGGTTTTTTTTGGTGTCCTCCTTGGGACTGGAAATATCAAATGTTGACTGTCTCACATTTCAGACATGAAAATGAGCGATTCTGGGTGCTATCAGCTCACCCAAATCTCAATATGTTCGCCGCTGGTCACGACAACGGCATGATCGTCTTTAAAATTCAACGCGAGAGGCCTGCGTATTGCATCAATGAAAACCTTGCTTTCTATGTCAAGGACAAGCAGCTACGTCGGCTCGACCTCACTACCAAGTAAGACAATATTTCATGACCAGGAAGCAACTAATTGTCGATGAATACCGTTCGGTACACCAACAAGTTCCATAAACATGGTGTTGTTCAATAGCTATAATAGTTTCATTCAGTTATCGGACAACACTTTCAATGAATTTAGTCTAGTCAAGAAGCTCCGATTTTCACCGGTGCAACTAATTCAGTTATCCCTGTCTGCTTAAATTTGAATGGTCCCTGTGTCTTTTTCAGCAAGGATCAAGCAATGTGCAAACTACGTGCCGCCGCCGCTTTTATGCAACCCTACTATGCTCTGTCATACAATCCGGCTGAGAACGCTTTCCTGCTCACAAGCCGATCACACAACAAGGAGCAGTGCTTCTACGACATCTACAGGGTGTGTTTTCCCTAGCGTTGTTTTGATTTCGAACTAGCAGAAGGATTCTGTGTAGGTTGCGAAGGATTCCGATGGTAACACCGAAGCGCCAGTCAACCGCTCACCTGGAATTGCCGCTGTTTGGGTTGCTCGTAACCGTTATGCGGTGCTTGATAAGAATCAGCAGGTATGTGCCGTTGTTTTGTTTTACTTTTGGTCAATAAATTCATTTTGATGTTCCAGATTTCTCTGCGTGACCTTTCCAACAAGGAAGTGCGCAAAGTTGAGATGAACATACCGGTGGATGACCTTTTCTATGCAGGAACTGGTGTTCTTTTGCTTAGAAATGATGAGGGTCTGCAGCTTTTCGATGTGCAACAGAAGAGAGTTATGGCGCATGTCAAGGCTAGCAAGGTATCTTTTTCAACTATTTTATTTTAATCAATCAAACGTATTTATTTTAAAATATTTGAAGGTTCGCTACGTTATTTGGTCGAAGAACATGGAATATGCAGCGTTGCTGGCTAAGCATACTCTGACGCTCATCAATCGTAAACTTGAGGTGGGTTATCTGTTCAGTAGGTGCAGTTTTATGTAAATTCTTACATATTGAAGACAGTTTTCAATAGAATGTTTGTTTCTTTCAATAGACACTCACAGGTTGGAAGATACCGTTCCAATATACTTTTTAGGTGTTGTGCACTCAGCAGGAGTCCACTCGTGTAAAGAGTGGTGCATGGGATGATGACGGAATCTTCCTTTACACAACTAGCAATCATATTAAGTGAGAGGAATTTACTCTGTCTGCACATTTTTGCTGTTCTTCATTCCTGTCATTTTAGGTACGCGTTGACAGCTGGAGATTGTGGAATTGTTCGCACACTCGACCTGCCTCTGTATATCCTTGCTGTACGCGGCACGGTCCTATATTGTTTGAACAGGCAAGTTTGGCATTTCCAAGTGTTTACTTTTTTTATTCGCACCTACTTTTAGAGAAGCAACACCTGTGGAAGTCCCCATAGATCCAACTGAATATCGCTTCAAACTCGCGCTCATAAATAGGCGAATTGACGAGGTAGTCAGAAGTTTTGCTTTCTCCTAGGGCATTTTTGTACATTTGATTGTTTCAACTACGCTAAACTTTACTTTCTAGGTGTTGAATATGGTGAAGAACTCGACACTCGTAGGACAATCGATCATCAGCTACTTGGAGAAGAAGGGTTATCCCGAAATTGCTCTGCATTTCGTCAAGGACGAGCGTACCAGATTCGGTCTCGCACTGGAGTGTGGTAACCTCGACGTCGCTTTGGAAGCTGCAAAAGTAAGCATAATTTTATGTCCATTTTGCTCTAGCTTTGCTTAACATACGTTTTTTCTCATTTGATTCGGGAAAAATTCGAAAAAATCTGCTTTTCCTATAGGTCTGCGATGACAAGGCAGTATGGGAAGCACTTGGTGAAGCTGCGCTTATTCAAGGAAATCACCAGGTTGTTGAGATGGCATATCAGCGCACAAAGAACTTCGAGAAGTATGTGATTTCTCACATTGAACGTCGTGACCAGCAAAAATAGCCGTGGTTCAGACTTTCCTTCCTGTACTTGGTTACGGGTAACACTGAGAAACTCTCTAAAATGATGAAGATTGCGCAGATGAGAAATGATGCCCATGGTCATTACCAGACTGCGCTGTACCTCGGAGACATTGAAGAGAGAATCAAGGGTAATTTGGGTTTTATTCATATTTTGCTTATATTGGTGTTAATTGCTCCAAATTTAATGAGGTTTTGTACATTTTGCCTGTTCTCTGTTTCAAGTTGTGGTTGTATTACAGTGTTGAAAGGTGTTGGCCAGACGTCACTGGCTTACCTGACCGCCGCCACTCACGGATATGAGGAAGAAGCGGCCGCTCTCAAATCCGAATTGGAATCTAAAGGACAACCTATCCCACCTATTGATCCCAACGCTCGACTACTCGTGCCACCACCTCCGGTTTGCAAGGTGTGCGATGTATCCTATTTCAGTGACTTACTATGAGATTCTATGCAGCGTTTATTTACATCTGGCGAATCAACAATTTTCTACGATGAGTATTAGCAGCTGGTCCTAGCATTTCGACTGTTCTAATTCATATTCTTTTTTTTATTGAAATCACTTCAGCTAGAAGAGAACTGGCCACTTCTTTCAACCGCTCGTGGTCCTTTCGAGCTCCTTGGCCTTGTTCCGCCCAGCAAGGCACCTGGAGCCGGAGTTTCGCAAAAGCCAGCTGCCGCTGCATTTGCGGTCGCGGATGATCTTGATGTGAGAATTGCCATTCGGATTAGTTTCGCTAGAAAAAGCATTGCTTATACATTCATTCCTGTTTCAGATGGAAGAAGGAGGTGCTTGGGGTGAAGAAGGAGATTATCTCGTGGGTGAAGACGGTGAGATTGAGGTGAGTCCTTTGTTTTCTCTTTACGTAATATAGTGTTTTCGCATTTGTACGGCTTAATATAGGGCAATTTATACCAGATGCGACTATCAGACGCGCGCACCCATTTGCGAAAGATTTTTGATGAAGACCGGTCAACGCGGCATGAAATTCTCAATGAAAAGAAAGCGCGGCCGTCGTGAGGCCGTAAACGCGTACGACTGCGATGCGACTACTCCCTATTTTTCATCATATAGACGCACGCGCGTCAATCGCACACATCCAGTATAAATTGCGCTTATCCTGAAGTTGACAGAAGTAAAAGAGCAAACGTCTGTACACTTAGTCGCTTAAAATATCATGAAGATTCACGAAACAAAGACGGTCCCATTACGTTTGATGCGTCAGCATTAGTGAACACGGCCGCTTGCCGCGTACGAAGAATTCTGATCAGCGCAGACGCGGATTTCATCGCTGCATTCAACGAGGACCTTGTTTCCAAGCCTAACAATACACGGAAACCTTGAAAGCAAAGGAGAATGGACAAACATCCAAGAGTCCTCATTGGAACAGAAAACTGCATTTTATGACTAGCGAAAGCAGTTTGTTCATTACTTGCTTGGGAGTCTAACGCACCGTTATTAGCTCTCGCCATTATCCTAATTATTTCTAGGAGTCTTCTTATATTCTTGTATATAAGGTTATAAAAAGTAGCTTCCTTATGGAATTCTCCAGTACAAAAATTGATGGTTTGAGGTTGATGATGATGATGTTCTTGCCGGAACCGCTGATGACGGAGAAGAAGGTTGGGACGTCGAAGATGATCTGGCGATCCCTGACGTTCCCACTTCTGCCGGGACTGAAGGTGTGTTTTTCGACAGCGTTGTCTCTATTTTCACACTTTCTCTGTTTCCTTTTCTCTTCCGTCTTGACTTTTATTCTTATGTTACCATATTCTTACGTCTTGTTATTGAAGATGTCGTTGTACCGAATCGTGGTCAACCACCCACCTCACACTGGCCAGCAAACAGCCGTCTCGTTGCCGATCATGTCGCTGCCGGTTCATTTGAATCCGCCCTTCGCCTTCTTCACGACCAACTTGGTGTTGTAAACAGACAGCCTTTCAAGGAAATCTTTATTTCCACTTATGCGAGGTAATTTCTTCTGGTTTGGAAATGTTGTGCGGGAACCTTCAGAGACTTCAATCAACCTAGAAAAAAAGGTGAAGTCACTCTTCGTCATGCAATAATTCTATTTGTTGTTATAGCTCACGGGTGTCCTTCAATGCGCTGCCAAATACGAGAGTTTTATTCTGCTATCCTTTGAGGAACTGGCAAGAAGCTTCTGGAAAGTGAGTGATTCTTCTGTTATCTTGTCAAACTCGGTGATAACATTGCTTCAGGAATGGTTTACCTGCCGTCGCGGTTACGCTTGCCGATTTGGCTTCAAGATTGCAAGGTTGCTACCACTTGACAACTGCCGGAAAGTTCGCTGATGCTATTGATAAACTCCGCAAAATCCTACTATCTGTTCCGATGTTGATTGTGAATTCCAAGCAAGAAGTGGCCGAGGCAGAACAGCTGATCGAAATCTGCAGAAACTACCTCGTTGGACTGCTGATGGAATGCGCTAGGAAGGTGTGGTTTCTTTTCTTTTATCTGCAAGACGTAATTATTATTTATCGTACTGGAAGGTTTTTGTAATTCGAATTCATGCTGGAATGTGAGCACTGAAGCTCTAGACAGAGAAGAAACACGAAGAAAGTTGCTCATCTCTAATGAAATTTGTAGCTTGCGTTCCATAACATTGGTAGCTATATCAAGTTTTTTTTTTCTTTCAGGAGATCCCGAAAACTAGTCCTGCCGACCTAAAGAGGAATGCTGAAATGCTGGCATATTTCACACATTGTGAACTCCAACCTATTCACAGAATTCTCACATTGAGGACAGCCATAAACGCTTTCTTCAAACTGAAGCAGATGCGAACGTGCGCCTCTATGTGCAAGCGTCTGTTAGAACTGGGTTTGTTGTTTTTCCTTCAGTTCCCCTTTTTCACGGGATTCAGGACAGTTTTTTAAGGACCAAAACCCGATGTGGCTGCACAGATCAGAAAGGTTCTAGCCGCAGCTGAACAGGATAATAAGGATCCTAATCAGGTGATAATTTTCTTCTTTATTCACACTGACTGATGAGTCTTGCAAAAGCTTATGAGGCTTTTAAAAAGTTTTCGCATTTCCAGCTCGCCTATGATGAACACAACCCGTTTGTTGTCTGCTCGCGTAATTTCGTGCCATTGTACCGCGGAAAACCTCAATGCAAATGTCCGTTCTGTGGAGCTTCATTTTCTGTTGGTCTCGAGGGAACAGTGTGTGATGTTTGCCAAGTCTCAGAAATTGGCAAGGATGTGATTGGACTGCGGATTTCCGCACTCCAAAAGTAATGTATGCTCGTGGAAGGCCACAATCACTTCTTTCCTTTTTATGTAAGGGTTACTGCTGTTGCTTGAGTATAATTTATTTATTATTAATTGAAAAATAGCGACATACAAATTGTTCCAACTGATATCAGCATACGCGTGATTTTTCCTATGTAAAAATGACGTTTTTTACCGGCTGTTATGGTTAAGGGTTATCATATACTAAAGAGAATTATTTATTGTCAAAGTTACGGTCGAATTGTTAGATTTACGACATTCAGTGCTTAAAAAATGTGATAAAGTTGATCGTTTGACCGTTGATAAAGGTTTTTGAATGTAGTTGGAATTCTTCCTTTGGTATGGAGGGTGTTCATCGTTACAATGAAAACAACGCGGCGATCTGTTTGAGAAATTCTGTTGAAACCGTTTGCTCCGAATTGATTCTGCGCCGATCGGCTGTGTTTACGTTGGTCGCTGATTCACATCGGATGTGGGCTGCGACAGTCGGATACAGAATCAGAATGACGCGTCCTGGTTTTGTTTATAGTCCGAAGATTGTACGACTTCGCATCACTTGAGTGATAGTCGTACCGACGCGTCGAATTCCGGCAAAGATCTACCAATGGATTTCCTATGTTTTCTCTGCAGATCAGAAAATTCCAAGAGGAAAGAAACAGAGAATCCTTTACAAGGGCCGAATTAGAGCGAGAGCAACTAAGAAGTCGGCTTAATAAGTCCAATAAGATTGATTCGTTGGAGTCCGACGCATCGAATTCCGACGAAGACCGATATGTATCTTTTGTTCTTCGATCGGATTGGACTCCAACGAAGTCTTAATACAGCTGCAGAGGAAGACAGTCTAACCAATAACGGGTATACGCAAGTCTAAGGCTATGACCTATTATTCTGTTCGATTTCTTTTAACGTGGGCAGGTACTATCGGAGAATGGGAGGGCCATATTCGTAGAATTTGCAACAAGTTTCTTCGATGCTCCATGTTTCATGGAAATCTGTTGCAAACTTCATGCAGTCTTTAACTGACTTCAACGAGATAAGGGTAATTTATACTGGATGCGTGCGACTGACGCGCGTGCGTCTATATGATGAAGAATAGGGGCTAGTCGCATCGCAGTCGCACGCGCTTGCGGCTTTTCGACGGCCGGGCTTTCTTTTCATCAAGAATTTCATGCCGCGTTGACCGGTCTTCATCGAAAATCTTTCGCAAATGGATGCGTGCGCCTGATAGTCGCATCTGGTATAAATTGCCCTATAAATGCATGAGGTATGGCATCAGATGCGTAGGAATTGAACAATCCTGAACGAACGCCTACGGATGTTCTTCACTATTCTTCTTCTATTTCATTCATGGGGGTATTAGGATCAGGCGATGCACGTGTTTGACTTCGTGCAGGCTTCAGCTCTTCAATCCGAACAGGCATTTTGTCAACACAATCACAGCTACAGTGGGCGGGCAGACATCCTTGCATCGCAGAAAACCTCTCGTCCACTCTGCCGCCCCGCAGCCCTATTACCACGCGCAGGTGCTGCAGCGCGGCAGAGCAGACGGGCGGTATTCTGTGATACATGGTTGCTTGTCCGCCACTACATGCGCCCGGAATCATCGCTTTTTATGACTACTCGATATCACCAAAGAACTTTTCATAGAAGCATGGATTATTCCACGCAAGTATAGGTTATTTGATGCAAACCATGACAGGAAATTTCTGAGTTACGCAAAAGCAAGAAATAACTAATCGATTTGCTCTCTCAAATCCGGTTACACCATGAAACAACGGAATAACTATCTGTTTAATAATCAACAACCATCAGTAATCAGCTGATCAAGAACACAGTTCTGCACATTGATCGGCCAGAAAGGCGACATTCCGGCTGGCGTTCACCGTCAGAACTTGTTGCACGACGTCAGCTGGGAAGATCGAAGACAGCGTCGCTTCAATTTCTGAGTCGGCGACAGCGCGCTGATAGCTGGTGTCTTCATTACTGTGGTTGTCAATGTAGCTAATTTCTTCTTCTAAAAATGCATTGGTTGGCAGTCGGTCACACTCCGACGTGCTCGTTATTTCACTAATCCCTTCAAACGGTCTAGTGTCGTGGCCGGGAGCGAAGGCTTCAGCTGGGCCATTCTCCGCTGAGGGCCCTTCGTAGGGATCGAAGAAGGAGATCAGTTCCGCCACATCCGATTTAGATTCTGCACTGGCTTCCCTCCTAGACATTTTATCCCTGGTGATAATCAGGGTATCAATGTGAGCAACGATTTCTTGCAAAACGTCTTCCTGGCTGTACGCGGTGGCTATAGGCTTGCTCTCCAAATCTGTAGGAAAGGAATCACTCTCCCGCTGGTTAATCGTCAGCTCAGCCCCGGTGTTCGATGGAGGTTCCCATGTATGACTGCTGGCCCCCAGCTGCAGTGCATCGAATGGATCGCTCAATTGTTCGTAGCGATAGCTGGACTGATGGGAGTCCTGGAAGGGAACTGAGCAATCAGAGAAGTCAATGAGAGCGCGGTCATCAGATGCTTCACTGGAAATTGGAGAAGAAGGCGACGAATCGATCCATAACTCATCCATCATCGAGCGTCCATGGTCTGAAAGAGGCGAAGTTTAAGTAGGATTTCGATTGTGCCGCTCGTGCGACCGAAGTCAAGACGATCAAATCAAATCTTATTGAATTTCTCTATTCTATGAATGCGGCTTGGCAACGAACCAGATATGCCCGGATTAAATGCGTGTTTGTCGATGAGCATGCCGTCAAATTCTTCCTCAAAAGGATCGTCGAAAGGTTCCTGCAATTGTTTTGCTTCTTTAACATTCTATGCAGGATAAGCCTACGCAGACAAACCATTTGGAACTGGTAACCGGGAAGATTTTCTAGTGCAAGCGGTCGAATTGCGTTTCTTTCGCATAATTCAGCAAGCATGTCATCAATAGCACTGATCCTCTCGTCCCTTCGTTGTTCGCTCCACGTCTCACGACGCAACAGCACCTACAGCAGTGTGTTTGACATAATAAATAATGTTAGAAATCGCAGGCTACATCCAGCAAGTCACACCTTTGAGTATTCCGGGTCATCAGGACTAGCAAATATCTTCTGAGCAATCATTTCTGCTCTGACGGATATATCCTCATCTGGAATGGATAATCTCTTCATCTTTAGAGGTTTCACCAATCTGCTGTCATTGCTGCACGTCACTTACAAATAAAGAGTTCCGGGAGAGCTTTGTAGAAGACGTCTGCTCCATGATGCACTATTTCATGTGGGAGAAAGCGGAATTTTATATCCAGTGTGCGATGCAGAATCACGTGATGGAACTCACTGCAAGAATTTCACTTCCAGAGGACTCAAGATGAAAACGCTAGAAAATCTGAGAGTCACCTATAAGCGGATTGCGCGAGTATGTCTTTGAACTTGTCTCCACTTAAGACGCATCCACCGTGGCGCGCCGCCAATGTAGTGACGTAGAGATCGTCGTAGTTGATGAACGCTCTACAAATACTTCATTGTTTTGCTAATATTTAAAATCTGACGTGACCGTTGACAGATGGACATAAGCCGTTTAGACAAATTCGGACATTGGACATGACTTCAAATAAAGTGTCGCCTGCATCCAAACACAATGCCACTGCCTTGCGCTCAAAATGCAGAAAAATCGGGCAGTGCGAGAACTGATGGAATCGCGATCGAACGTGACTTTTCAGTTTTCTTAAAACTTTTCATGTATCCTCAACTGTGGTAATTATGGAAAAAGTTCTGGTAAGAATTTGAACTTTTTCCGCAGGTTTATGGACTAGGTTGAATGAGGTCACTAGATAACTATGTACATGAACATTAGAATTAGATACATGCCATAATAACTTTATTATAAATGATTATATGCAATATTAGTAGTAATACCTGTGCTCTTCTTATGCTTACATTTTATACGCCCAGGCCTAAAGCCGGCATGGGTGATAGGAATCTCTCACATGCTTAGGAACGTTTCTATGGGTATTCAAAGTTTGCTACAAGAANTCGTGTTTCGCAATTGAACAACTGTCGTGGACTTTGCTCCCGAGCAAAATAGCTGTCATTAATAAAAGGCGAGAGCAAAAGTCTCCCGCCAACGCTTGCGAAACGTAAGCAACTGTCTATCCAACACTGGATACAAAACGCCATTGACTAATCACCAGACGCTCAAGCAACCAATCTGCGCTCACTATGATGACATCACCCGCTTATACTAGCTGAAATTTCAACAATAGAGATATAAGATCTCTTTGTTTGCTAGTACATTAGCATTTCATTGGGAATCATACACTTCCTGATGGTCAGCTACATATACCTGATAGGAAAACTCAGTTGAAGCAGTACATTTTCTCCTGGAGATAGATTTTCTTCATCTCATGCACTCAAGCACACATTAATTCAGTTCATTTTAGAACATGTAGTGGTGGCACTAAATACATTGTCTTGTTCGGAATATGCACATGAAATATACATTCAAATGAATCTTACGAAAAAAAAACTGCTTTTCGAATCAACACTTTCTCTTCTTCAAGCTATTCAAATTTTATAAATTTTTTTGCAGATGTTTATTGAAAAGGAGGTTTAACAAAAAAAGAGATTAAATTGAAATATTTTTTCAAATCAAAAGAAACTGGTGTATGATATTTCGAGTCCGAGCATTCGCATGGTGTGTACCACATAATGGTAGAATTGAGTGCTAGTGACATCATGTTGAAAAAAAATGTTGCATTAATTTGGTTCACGCTATTTGTTGTAAGTTTTCCCCCTTCCCTGTCTTTATCAATCACTAACCAAAATTTGCCATACAACTAATCTTCTTTTAACAAAAAACCAGTGATTTTCGTAATAGCACCACAATAATTTAGAAGTAATATGGTAACACGGCAATAATAATCACTTAGTTATACTGTAATTTTAGCATAATAATTTAATTACTCTACATTGTTACCCTTTCATCCAAATTATAGAGTTAAACGTTTTTGACATCCCCCTTTCTCAGCAAAAGTCACTAGCAACATTTTTGAGTTTTTTTTTTCATTCCTGACAAACCTATCTCCTCGAAAAACGCCATCAAGATCATCTGTTGTTGTTGATGACATTTCAACAGCATTGTTCTTTAATAGTGGTGCACTATCACTATGATTTTCAAATGACTTGCTCATAATTAGGAAAAGGTATAACAATCGTTGTGTATTTCGAAGTTGTTACAACCGGAAGAATTTTCACTTGATTCGACACGTATTCTTTTGCACTCAAATTTGGCGATCCGAAAAAAGTCCTGCATACATGGCAGAGAACGACCAGTGTGCACCTGGTCCGCTTCTGAAGAACAGTGCAGTTTGTCAATTTGTAAATAAAAGATTCAATCGAATGCGAAGGAAATTCCCTCCTAATTTAAGGGATAAAATCATTATAGTCCATTACGCCAATAGTGAGCATTGGTAGAAAAATCAAAGACTGAAACGCGATCGGTATTTATCAATCTCAGGCATACGTGATAAAGCACAACCGCACCGTTTACCTTTAGTCAGTCAACGCGCAATTACCCACTCTTATCTGAGTGCCTTATATATGCACCTACTTCGAATGAGCGAGAATCTTCTATTCCAGTCTGCGTGGCAACATCATTATTATTTGAAGTTGCCAGCGTCAATACAACATCCTAAATTGAGTAGGGCCGAGCAATACCACTGCGGATTATTAATGAGAAATTTTCCACTATAAGTTGACGCAAAAGTTGTAATTGTAATAGCAACAGATGTAGGCAAGGAAATGGAAAGGCCGCCTTTTTTTGTCTACTCTCCTAAATTCTTTTCAACCTAAACAACCGTAAAATCTTTTTTTTTAAATATTGGTTCCATACCGATCTTTTTTGTTTCATACCAAATTTTTTTACTTATTGGAAATTATTTTAAAAAAACCTCTCCTTTCCTTTGATCAATTATCATTAATAAAGTTATCATTAATAAATCGCATCCAGCCAACAAGTACTATTACGAATAGCCATCCCTATCAATTTGGCAGACCTCTTGAGGAAGAATCAATATGTGAAGAGCGATAGTGATTCAGGATTCTCTCACACTAGTCCCATGTTCACAAAAGTGAATTTTTTTCCTCTCAAGAACGCCTATAATCCACCATGTACTATAAAGAGTGGAATCAAATTGAAGAAATATTCCGTATGCGCGTAATAAGACAAAACACCCATTGGTTCGCTTCGTTATTTGTTTTAGCTTGATATGGTTTAAGTAACCATCAGCGGCATTTCACAGTCAATTCTTGGCGAGAAACTGCAATAGCTGGAAATGAAAGCTACTGCATCCCTATGTGCAAGAAGTTGTAGGTCGTAATCACGCGTCGTGATTCAACGAAGCGGCTCTCCTCTGGGACAAATGCAGAACACCACGCAACGCATGATCACCGCTTCTATCAAGCTCGAGGACGAGCTTTTATTAAGGAATGGAGATGTCAGGACGTAGGCGTTGATGCCTCGCCGAGGATGCTATAAATCTACGTGTACCACGCATCCGTGTGTAACATGCGTAGGCCGACGAGGTCCGTATAAAAAGACGCTGGAGGGAGCCACAGGAGCTCATCTCCTCCATCCCCCCTACCATGCGGTGATCATGGTAGCCTGCCCCTTTTCACCATTATAATGTCATTCTTATTGTATAATAAATCTTAATAAACAACTCCATGTTAACACATGTTTAACTCCCGTCGCATCAGGTTAGACCTGACCAGTCTAATCCTGACAAGTTGAAGATTTTCGAGGCCGACAACCTATGTATGGTTTGTATATTTCGGGGTGTCGTGCGGCCGCACCGCCTGCCATGACGCGAGCTGGCGATCGATACCCACCTGTTGTCTGTTGGAGCGCTGCCAGCAGAACTCCACACGTCATGCCACGTGGTGCGATCGTAGGCCACCCCGAAATATACACACTATATATGCGAGCGAGAGTAGGTGTGACCGCGTTTTCGACAAGCTGTGTGGACGCATTATTTGTTGGTGGAGACAAGCGAAGCAGTTCCCGGGCGAGATTTATGACCGGGCGAGATTTATGATTTATGGTAAGACAAGTGGATAAATGCATACACCTGTAGTTTAATCCATGTTTCCCGAATGAATCGTTCGGGATACCAGTGTCCCATGTATCACCATGGCGCTGGCTCACAGCGCTGCTGGTCATCTGATTGCCGGCTTAGCTCCGGTCGTACCTCCAGCTAATCCATCGCTGTCGTACCTGCCCACCTATCCTCTGCACACTCTTGTTTGTCCATGCTCTCTCGGTGAGGACCACCATGCGTGTATTGAATTTCGCGATGTGTACACATGAGTCAGCTCTTGGCACTCGTCCAAGTTTTCCCCTCTTTCTCGTTTTCCTACGGATTTATTTTCCAATAGGAAATGCTCGCGAATGAAGTAATTTTCACAAAGCTACACATGGGTATCCGAAACCATGTGAAATTCCACGATTTGTTCGCTGAATAGTAAGAATTCTTGCACGAAACACTGTTGAATTTGTTGAATTGTCAAAACTAGGTGGAACCATATGTTTTTTGAAGATCGAAATCCGAAAGAAGGAGTCAGCAAATCAGCGCTTTTGCTCAAAGACTCCACGACGATTAGTTTCATTGTACAGCTTTGGTTGACCTTGTAATTTCAACGCCAAACGACAAATATCCACATCCTAATTTTCTCTTGTGATTTATCCACTCCTTTTGATAGAAAGTGTGACTGATTATAAGCAAACTAATCGGTAGGAACATTCTGCGCAGATTATTTACCTATTAACGAACAGTGTTGATTTTTGTGTCCTTGTTAAACAACAATGGAGGCATCTTTATTAACATACTTTCGGAACGGTATGCAATACGCTGACGTATTGTGCATAAAATGGCGACATGGACGTCCCTCCAGATAAACGAAAGAATGCCAGAGTTGTTAACATGGCGCATCGTATTATGTGATGCCGTATTATTCACGCGTGGATTTTGTTCCACGCTCTTTTTATCGTTGTGGCACGCGCACATCGCTATAATAGGACATAAGCCGTTTAGACGAATTCGGACATTGGACATGACTTCAAATAATTCGGACATTGGACATGACTTCAAATAAAGTGTCGTCTGCATTCAAACACAATGCCACTGCCTTACGCTCAAAAAGCAGAAAAATCGGGCAACGCGAGAACTGATGGAATCGCGCTCGAAAGTGACTTTTCAGTTTTCTTAAAACTTTTCATGTATTCTCAACTGTGGTAATTATGGAAAAGAGTTCTGGTAAGAATTTGAGCTTTTTCCGCAGGTTTATGGACTAGGTTCAATGAGGTCACTAGATAACTATGTACATGAACATTAGAATTAGATACATGCCATAATAACTTTATTATAGATGATTATATGCAATATTAGTAGTAATATCTGTGCTCTTCTTATGCTTACATTTTAAACGACTAGGCCTAAAGCCGGCATGGGTGATAGGAATCTCTCACATGCCTAGAAACGTTTCTATGGGTATTCAAAGTTTGCTACAAGAATGAAAATGATGAATGGTGAGGATGTGTCCAATGTCCAAATTTGTCCAAACGGCTTATGTCTGCTATAATAGCCGTTTTAACATCTAATCTAATTGATTTAGTATTATTTATTTCCTCTGGGATCTTTTTATCGTTGTGGCACGCGCACATCGCTATAATAGCCGTTTTAACATCTAATCTAATTGATTTAGTATTATTTATTTCCTCTGGGATGCGCTTCCACTGTTGCGATGTTTTTGGGTTACGGTAGCATGTCCGGGCCGCAATATTACGTCGCAGCCACAAAATTTCTCTTTTTCTCTACTTTCTACAGGGATAGTGTCGCTAGTGGAACACACTATATCATCGTTCTTAATTCCTACCGATCGATCCTCCGGTGTGGCGCAGTAAGCGAAGTCCGAATCGCTGGAATATCCTACCCACGATCAGAACTCCCAGAACGAGTTATCGTATCGCATTTTCAAATTGCTCGATCCAAAGCTTGTTGACATTCTGCAAACAGGGCGGCCATTGGGTTTGTAAGTTATCGACAATCTTTGGGCTGGAACTTGTTGACGAGAAAGGGCGAAAGCAAGTGTGGAACAAGCTTCGGGTCGAGCAAGTTTCAAATGCGATCATACAACTCGTTCTGGAGGTTCTGAGTATATCTCAAGCTCATTCCTGCTGTTAATCCATTCATCTGCACTTCTATCGTAAACATAATTTGATTTTGTAGATGTTTATTTGTGGAAGGGGATATGGCCGGCTCCCTAGTCACCACTGATTATGAACGAGTTGTTGTCTTAAGTAAATTATTTTCGTTCACAATATTTTTTGAATAGTTTGCAGGCCCTCTTTTTCATCGTTCAAGCAAGATTTGCGGAGACGGCGTATACGGGGTGGTGCTGGATGCTCCTCCTCGTCGAGGGAGGCAACCAGAAATCGTCAATGGAGCGATACCACTGAAGTCGCATCCTCATGACGGTTGTTTCAACAGGTTAGTTATGTTGTTGTCCTTTAGTCACTAGTTTTTTTTTCACTTGTTTCATTTGTCTCTTTCAAATCCTTTAAAGGCAGCACCCACAGAAATCCTCACTTTCGAGGTGAGTCGCTCTCCGTGTGATCGGCTGCTAGACAATCACAATGGTAACTTGAACACAGAAAAAAGCGGTCTATCTATGGAGATACTGCCGTGGACACAGAGCCGAGCGTGGCCATTTTGGTGTCCGCCACGCCAGTTAACGCTATTGATTCTGGCATGCTACGAGTGGTCTAGCCCAATGTATCATGTTGTATAAGGAATATTGTACAGTGTAGGGTATGGAATGCACACCATCCACAAGAATTTGTGACGATACGCGCGTATACCCTCAGCGGAAAACTCGTCCGCGCTGTGAACGCATGGGAAACAGCGCATTCATTTCCCGTCTTCCGGCGTGTTTCACGCTGTTTCATCACTGCCTATGAGTTCATTGTCCCTTAAAACCTTGAAATTCAGCGAAATCTCCAACACAAAAATTTCCGTGGGTGCTGCCTTTAAGATATTGATAAATTCTTTAAGATATTGATAATGTGGGGTGCATTACATTGTTCGCAATTGTCGTGTACTTTATTGAGTTCGATGACAATGTGAAGGGAATAGTTTCATGTGTAAGTTTCATTGAACCCTGTGCCTTTTTTCAGTTGCGGTAGGGTCTCTGTCAGGAAGCGGAAGAAAATGCCAATTTTGTCGAAACTGACAGGGTACTGCAGAATAATTATGTCGATAATCATGACGAGCATTTTAACACATTCGCAACCTTACACTCTCGCCATGGGGATGTGGGTCATGATGAGGCGTGAAAGGGCAGGTTATACCTCTGTGACTGGCTTATTCAAACGATGGGCCAATCACAGAATCATGGTCCGCCCCACTACGCCTAATAATGACCCACATACGCTCGCCATGGTGCTCCGGTGGAACATGGGCGGTCTTTAAACACGCATCTGTGCTCAACCGGTTGGGCACGCGGTCCCACCCATCGCACCATGCATGTCATCCGGTTGAGCACATTGTCGTAAATGTGTTAAATAACCCCTTTGTGCAAAGTTTCGAAAGATACTACAAGGTACATATCGTACGCACCGACCGCAGCCCTACAAATGCAATTTCACGGCACAAAGTGAATATGATTTGCTTGATCAGCAC
Organism: Ancylostoma ceylanicum; assembly: GCA_000688135.1. Lineage (NCBI taxonomy): Eukaryota > Metazoa > Nematoda > Chromadorea > Rhabditida > Ancylostomatidae > Ancylostoma > Ancylostoma ceylanicum. The sequence continues at coordinate 107,086 of JARK01001596.1, forward strand.
ATCAGTTGACTCTTCGTAGACAAGGTTTGGGTGTTACTCAAACTCAAGTAGGTAACAACGTCGTAACTCGTGTTGCATACCGATCAACTTGCTGCTGCAACAGAATCCATATTCTTTTCTGCATATGGGTACGACGAAAGACAACGACGACTGTTATAACCTCATTTATACTACGATGATGTCCGAGAGCTAGTAATTTGGCTATTCTCTTATCGATACGAACACTTAATCTTAATGGAACCTCCGTTCCTGAACACTTCATTCTTTTCGCATTGCAGGGTTCCATATGCCTCCCTCATGGCCACGCTTCTATGTTTCATCGGTGTGATTCTGTTCTCTATCATGATGACATGGGGCTTTAACGCGACTGTTGAACAGACTAGAAGATCGTTGCGGATACAGGACTGGCCTTGGCTTGATAAAGTATGTGTTTTCCAACTGTTGTTGTGATGCTTCCCACTTTTTTATTATTTATTTTCCGTGTACCACTCAGTTGCGGTGAAGGGCAACCGTTAGTACACGCAGACAAAGGTGGCCTGCGCCGCATCACTCGTGAAATCCCATCGATCCGCTTTAACTCAAAGGGTCACCGTTTGGTTAACGAGTGATGCTGAGCGGCCTTCATAGTTATCATTTCCTGGCACTGACGCGGGAAAAATGTGTTTTCATGTTGACAAAGTTCAACTCATCCCCGACAGCATGAGCACCCGGTTATAAATGCACCGTCGTTTTAATACGATCTTTGGAACTGTGTTCCTTCTTCGATGTTCATGATTAGGCCATCTTCCAGTAGGCATCTTGACCAAAATCTGAGTGTATACACGTGGCAGGCAGGTTATTCTTCAAACTGTTATTGAACGCGGGCCGTTCACAAGTGATAATGGGCGTGAAATGCGACATGTGGTGTGTTAAATGCCTCAGTGATGGAAACATCTTTTCCTGAGTTAAAGGCAGCACCCGCGGAAATTTTCATGTTTGAGATTTCGCTGAATTTTGAGGTTATCGGAGACGATGAACTCATAGGCAATGATGAAACAGCGTGAAACACGCCAGAAGACGGGAAATGAAGGCGCTGTTTTCCATGCGTTCACAGCGCGGACGAGTTTTCCGTTAAGGGTATACGCGCGTAACGCCACGAAATCCTGTGAATGGTGTGTATTTCATACACTACACTACATATACTGCTCTACGCCATGCGCCGCAATAGCTCTAGGTGGCGCTTCGAGCCAGGGAAAACTCGTACAGGCGTGAACACGGCCAGGCGGGTTCACGACGTCAGTTCGATTTTCTCTGCAGGTAAGCCATTATTGTTTGTGTTCATTTCACATTTATGATGTGCTGAGTCTGTACTTCACCAAACGCACATCAGCTCCGAGTCGAGGATTTCCGCGGGTGCTGCCTTTAAGGAGTAAAGCAGCGTGAGAAAGTATGTACAGGGAACGTCAATCATGATTGCCACTCCCACGGCGGCAACATCCACGCGGCGCGGGCGAGCGCTGCGGATATTGGGTGCCTCGCCCGCGCTGCGTGGTTGTTGCGGCCGCGGGAGTGGCAGTCATGGTTGACGTTCCCTGTAAGCACATGATATTCTAATGCACTCGTCATTGAAGCCACACCCTTGAACAATACGGCTCGACATAAAAACAACTCAAATCACACTTGAAACGGCCGTATGCGCAGTCAAGGATTAATTAGTTGGAAGATTATTGTACTTAGCAATTGTTTCAGCTATATATTTGTCTCTATTCATTTCAGGTACAGGTGTTTTTTGTGGTCTTAGCAGTAGGAATGTCCCTGTTCGCTTTATTCTTTCTTCTTGTTGGTTTCTCAGCTACAGGAGCAACACGGGAAGAAATCTACAAGCGTGAGTTTTTTTAAATCGTTTTTCCTTCCTAATTTGACAGGTCATAGATGTGCTACATAAGTGCACCAGTGAGTGGTCTCTTTGAATGCGCACGTTCTTGATCTAGAGCGCTAGTAATTGCTGATATTTATTTAGAAAAGAAAAGTATTACGTCATGATCTTTGGATGAATCTGAAAATCACGACCGTTTTTTTTGGAACAAATTTTATTTCCCTGCTTTGCTAGTTTGGCCTTGCCTGACAAAGTGACCGGAGAAACTTCCATAACAATTCCATTGACGAGCATTGTATATCAATGAAGTTTAAAACGCATTTATATAGGTGGTGATGCTCGTTACACAGATATTTTATGAGCTTGCTTGCCTCATGGGGTCTGTCGACACTATGAACGTTTATAAAAAGTTGCTTTCTTCAGGTGATCAGGCCAAGTGTGGAGGGAGATGTGCGTGCGCTACTGCTATGGCGTGGTGTGTAGTGCTTGTAAGTGTTTACTCTTACACTGGGAAATTCAAAGGCAAATTTTAGCTGATCTAGCATAACTTTTTACAGTTGATATGCTGGCTGTTCATCATCTCAATTTGTTCTATTTTGTGCTGCTCCTACTTCGTTTTGGATGACCTTTGTTATGCGATGCCATCTTTTACTGAAGCAGATTGCATCGATCTTGGTGTTTTCACTCCTTTAATCAGAAGTTTTTCTACCTCGGTAAGTTGTCGTTCCCTTATCTGTGTTTCATGCTTTCGCCTCCTTAAAGAAGGGGAGAAAGAGGCAACTCATTCACGCATTGTACAAATTTTGTCATATTGTTGGGTATCATTCCTTTTGTTAAACATATCCATTTTGTCTTCTCATGTTGGGTTTTTTCAATTGAATTTCACAAATTTTACAGGACTTGCGCTTGTGTGGAGGGGACGCACAGCAGTTTTGTGCACTCTCATCCACAGCACGTTCCTGGTACATAATCGGATGGGTCGGAACATGCCTAGTTATACTTGGGTTGGCGTTTTTCCTTGCGATTCTCTCCGCAAACTATGCGCATGTTGGCAACGCAAGCAAGTGAGTAACTTTTCAAAGTTCTTAAAATCATCGATGATTCGGAGGTGAGACAATTCTACATAGATATGTGGAGCTGCGTGACCTGGCTCTGGAAACACCAACTGGCGAATCTCCTCATCTAAAATCTGAGAATGCGTTTCATTACCCTCGCCGTCCCTCTAGCAAAGACCAGCTGTCAGAACTAAGCAATGGTGGCTACTCCAGGTATGTTGATGTGCTCACATTCTGTCTTTCTTTAATTCTTGTGCTCACATTCTGTCTTTCTTTAATTCTTTTGCGGCTAGCATATCATTCATTCAAATTTGTGAACTGTGTTCCGACAGTGACACGTGAAGTCAGTGAAATGCTGTTAGAATATTAGTAACATTCAACATTGTGAACAGAACCATCTCAAAACCAGTTGACGACATGAAGGGAGTTCAGAAGTATGAGATGAGATTCTCTCTTCATCAATTTGTGTCACAAGTTAATAAATTCAGTTGTATCGATACATATAAGAGAATGTACATAGTTTCTTTCATCTATACATATTTGAAAGTAACAGGAGCCTGCAGTAAGAACGCAGCGTTACTAACATTGCCTATCCATTATGGATTTGAAGCGGCAAATGTTCATTTTATTATCTTTCATTTTCTTTCGAATCACTATGTTGTTACCGCGTGCTGCATTCCAGCGCCTAAGGTGGTGCTTTTATTCCAGGCAACCTCCTTACTCTGGTTCCACATCCTCTTCACGTTTAGCTGAGAAAATGTCCGATTCACTCAGTCAGTATGCATATCGCCCTCACAAGCGACCATTCTGAGTCGATTCGTCAGAATTCTTATGTGGAATTGTTTTTGTGTACATAAAAACCTTCTCTTCCTTTTCATCTGTAATTACTGCTCACTTCTCTTCAATGTCACTTCAGCTTTAGCTCATAAGTTGATTTCTCATTTTTATATGATGCTCCGACTAGGCAGTGTTTCGATGAGGGAATTAGTACGTTTCTTTAAAGAGGCTTTTGCGCTGAAATGTTAATCTACTTCTTTTTCTTGTAGTTACTGGCTCGTATCATATCTTCTGGAGTATTTCAGCTTTTGTAGCCTTCCATGTTATATCGTTCTTGTCTGTGATTTTTTGTGATGATCCTATGCTTTCACCTCCGCAAAGCTTTCACTTTCAGTTTACTTCAGTGCATGCTTCCACTGTACTTATTTCCTACGTTCCATGTTATTTATCATCTTCTCCATCTGCTGCAGAATTCTCGATGATTCATGTTTCGAATAATCTAGCTTTGTTCAAAACAGTTGCTTTATTGATTGAGGCTTGGTATGTATTCCACTAATGTATGTCATAAGAACTAAAAATGTAAATTAACCAGATCCTTTTATTTCTAACAATACTCTAGACGTACTGATTGGCAGTTCCATGCATTTATGCTCTGTTTACAATTACCTGAACTGCATTCTATTAAAAGAAAATAAGCAAGTCATATTCCACAACAAGAGCGATTTATAATAATTCGACGGTATTGTCCAGCTCTCAAAAATCACTGACAAGAAATACACCATTAATTATGAAGATCGGTTGTTCATGCCGTCGAATAAATATGTCAGTTTTCGTTCTCGATTTTCAGCTACTGGTTTTTGACCTGAGAACCATCTTTTGTTTACAATGCTGCCGTTATTGTTTTCCTTATCATCGGTTAGCTTCTTAACTGAGATTGAGAACGTCATACAGAAAGTGCAAACGGCGTGACTGAAGTAGTGTTATAACATTAGTTGATCAAATTCACTTGTGGTGGCAGTCGATTCAGATTGCAGTATTCAGACATTCGTTAGATTGGAGTGGCATTTCACCTGTGCTCCAATCTCAAAAATGGACGGTATTGGGGTGCCGTTTTATTTGCCGTGGGATTCGATTACCGATCGCGAGCGGGAAAGCAATTCAATGGCAACCGAATAGCAAGCGAATGATAGCCCAAGGGCAAGTAAGACGGCACCCGAAGACCGCCCATTTTTGATATTGGAGCACAGGTGACATGTCGCTCCGAATGTCTGGGTAACCATCATGGCGCAAACACAGCTTGTTCCACAAGGTAGATATTTGTAGAGATGTTAAAGGGAAAAAGAAGGCGAGCATATGTGCAGCGATCAAGGCGGTGATAAGAAAAACGAGTAAGAGGCATTACGTTTGAATTTGGGACAACCTTCGGAAACACCTATGTCCACAGCTCCTATTCCACTGAAACATGAGCTCCACCGAAAAGAATACGAGGATGAGCAGACGAGTCATTGATAGAGCTTGGTTCTGTGTAATTTTCCTCATGACTTACGGTAACCAGTAGAAGTTTGGCTTTCGGACGCAGTGTAATCTTCATTTGCAAAACAATAACCAGGGTGAAAACCGCGATTGATATTTACATACATTTTTGCCACTGTGGGATGGCCGTGAAGACGGAGGTCCGTTAGTTATACGGAGGTCCATTAGGCATGATTCGTGTATACCATTTTATTTCCAGTCGCTGAAAGCGGCGTTGAATGCCTTTGGAAGATCTGGGAAACAAGCAAAGCGTCATTTCTGACTTGAACACTACTTCACAGCAGCTGAAATCGATTACAGAGAACATCAATTCCATCGTGCAGCTGGTTGGATCAGTGGTTCGTACTTCTTTTTTATTAGTCGTACAGTCTACTAGGTTCTTCACACCTTGATCTCCCCCACTATTCTCGGAAAACTCACTTTATACATACTTGAGTTTAGAGTGGACCAGCTACAAAATCTCTTGGCGACGTTTTAGAAAGAAGCGCTGCAACCTTAGAGGAATTAAATACACTTAGCGACTCTGTTAAAGCAGAAACCAACGTTGTGAGTTGTTTTCTCTGGAACGTTCAGCTATTTTGTTTTTGTTCCCTATTGTTTCTTCTGTATTAGTTGTCTTGCGGATTTTCACTCTCGTTCCAGATTCGCGAAAACCTTCAGTCAATTGAATCGCAGCTTTCGCATCTCGAAAAGCTGTGGCCAAGTATTGATAGAGCTGTCGAGTTTGTTGCACAAGTAGGTTACAAGGTCGTTCTTGTTTTCCATCGTCATTTTCCTGCTCTCGGAAAATCTCGTATCCGCTCATCCTTGATGCTAATGATGGAGGTGTGAATGGTTCAGTTTCATGAATTTTTAGAAGAAGCAACAACTGAGTGAATTGGAGAGATTGTGTACTTCGGTTGAACGACAGCTTGCTGAACGGCGTTGAACAATATGGGTACCGTTCTCTTATTTCCTTGTTTTCCAATTTCTAGACGGTGAGTAAAGTTCCCACCTTTCAGTTAGCACAAGAAGTGGTAAATACGACCGAGCCGAAGTTAGTCGCATTGAAAAAGGATCGCCAGCTGTTCTGGAAGCAGATCCTGATCGAATGTCTGGCGATGTCTCAGATTCAGAAGCACCCGTCGAAATTTCCTCGAAAATGGTGCCTGACATTCCACTTTTACATGATCCTGAGCCCGAACTCAGTCTGTTTGAGCAGGTATGATATTCTTGTGCATGTTTTTCTGCTCACATAGAAATCGCGAATTCAGAGTGAACTTTACACTCTCCTCACAATTATTTTTCTGCTGAATAAAGATAAGCGACAGTCACAAGACAAATATTTTAGAAGGAATTAGTGTTTTATGAATGGAAGCGACAGTGAAAATTCCCCGGAATCTTACTGTGCAAATATTTGCTACATATGTAGGGTGGGTTCATATACATCTTAGGGGCAGTGATGCTGTTTCTAGGCTCCTTTTTTTACGGTTATAGAGTTTCCATCCGTAGATTGTGCATGGCTTCTAAGCTATATTGGCCGCAGGGTTTGATGGGTTATCAGAAGATGTGCTATGGACTTGAGTGATTCACAGACTTGGTGTTTGTGTTGGAAACAGTCATTATCTTAGCATACAGAGGTTCATTTGCAGCTCCAAGAGAGAAAAAGAGAACAGGAAGAAAGTCGACAAGATAGGGCGCAAGCTAAGAAGCGCAGGCGGATAAAAAAGGTAGATGCAGGACAGTTTATCGTCAAAGCAAAGTACGTTATTTCCAGTCATAGGTTTCCATCATGATGTTTGCATGTACATGTCCGATAAAATCACTCCTTTAAAGGAAAGCGGAGTTCAAAGTTCTCACATTAAATGAAGGCCTGAAGAAGTCGTTAGAGCCGACGGTTAACTTCAGGGAGCAGTTACTGAGGGCTCGAACAGATGGAAAACGAGAAAAAGGTTTGCCTTTCTGATTTCTGCTAAATATATTTCCCATTCTTTCCTTTCATTTTCACCGTTGTTGTTGCGATTGCTCTGCGTTTCCCTTTTTGGCATCCTTACTATGATATGTAAAAATTCTTTGCCATTAAACGCTGATAGCTGTAATCTACTCTGCTCGTCTGAGTCTCATTTGAAGTTCTCTGTTCTTGCGTTATGGCGGCTGTTTTCGATGTATGTAAAAACTTAAGTCCGTCGTTGGATGTAAAAGAAAACTTGCTTGTTAACGCAGTTGTCGCCAGCATTATCTTAGGTATTTTTTAATTCCCGTGAGAGCTCCCCATTATACTCTTCAGGTGTATTCTTCATGCTTTTGAAGTGCCTCACAACGAATCACGCATTTTTCAAAGCTATTGAAGCGGTGGAGAACATGCGAACAAAAACTGTTCCTTATCCGTGCTCTAAGGCTGACTCATTCGATTTTTGCTAATTCTTTCTGGTCAAGTATTAATGGGATTCTAACTGAATTTATTCATATATCTATGAGTGAGATTGATGCCCAGACAAGCTTTCTTCAAAAATTGGTGCCCGGATAAGGTTTCTCTTATAAAAAGACATCTTTCAGTAGTTCTTCAGTAACTCTTGCTACCTCTTGGAAACAATTTTTCTACTCATAGCTTTTCTTCCATGCTCCTAATTTCAGTTTTTAGCTTCTTTTATTGCTCTCTCTCTCAATCTCACTATTACTTCATTCGTATTACAGACTGCCTTCCTTGTTATTTGCTAAACCCAGTCATAAGATTCGTCCCTAGTAATCTGAAGAATATCTAACAACTGTGGTTCTTACGGTTGTACCTAATATTCGTCCACGTAACCGGCCTGATAATTTTTCTTGATTCTCCAGATTTCCTAGATTCTTCATTTCAGTACCGAATGCCGCTGCCATGCGTGCGAAATGGATATAAGACGTGATTGATCTTTTTTATATTTTTCGTTATTGTTAGATTGTTAAATACTCGAAGAATAAGGCTTACCTTTCTGCCTTTCTATGCTTGTTCAGAGTGATGTTTTCTACATCAACTCATTGCTCACTGTTCGTGGGTTCGTATTGTTGCTGTTATATTTGTGCCAAATCCTCCGATAAATGGTGGAGAGGGTTATGTGGTTGTTAGCCGTTGTTTCCGAGTGTCAGTTGTGTTCTATTTCCGAGGTGTAGGGATGAAAAGAGGAAATTGGTGCGATTTATACATAACAATCTGATCTGTAACAAAAAACACTGTGAATATATTCTATTTTTTCCACATTTCCTGTAACATATCGAAATGAGTATCTGAGTCTCGTTCCATCTGCTTGCTTGGTCGTGAAACAATGACCGTATGATCGGGAATGAGGCGGTCCTCAGATGGAGGAATGGGTCGCTCGTTGAAGAAGCAGGGCAATGCTCTTCTGAAACATGATTTTGATAATACTTGGGTATGAATGTAACATTTTGGGATGAATGTTGTTATTTCGTCTATATCCACCAATTTTATCTAGTTATCTAGTTATAGTTACATCCAGTTATCCCCTACATGACTCTCTTTGATTGATTTGCTGGAGATAAAATCAGAGAAGGGTGAGCATTGCGAAAATCGGCACGATCGATCTTATTGGACTGTAGGTGGCTAGTTGAATGGTCACCCGTTCTTTTCCAGGTAAACTCGAGCGTTCCTCATTACCATGATTTGATAATAACTATTTGCCCTTAATCGCAATCAAGAATACCTATTGCTTCTTAGAGAAATATTATGTCCCAATGAAGTTGTCGGCTCAATTCTGAGTTGGGATTCATGAAACGCTAACCATGCAAAGCAACGTTGGCCAGCATGATTGGTTATCTTATAGTAAGAGACGCAGGACGCAAAATTTGGTATGCTAACCTGGTTTCGCTTGGTTTTGCGTTCATGAATCCTAGCCCTGGGTGCATCACTGAGGTTACCCACGGTAAACGTGTTGACGCTGTTGTTGACAGTGCGTAAATTTGTGCGGTGCTAACGCATTCACCTTGGGTAATTTCAGTGATGCATGCGGCCCCTGGATGTATCACTGAGATTACCGTGTCAATTATGGGTAATTCGTGTGACGTTATTCCATTCACCTTGGGTGCGCGAGGCGCCCGTGTCAATTATGGGTAACTCGTGTGACGTGACGTTAGTGAGGCGCCCGTGTCAATTATGGGTAACTCGTGTGACGTTATTCCATTCACCTTGGGTAATCTGAACTACGCATGCGTCCTCTGCTTCTCCTACAGTCCTAGGTTCACTCATCATAAACTGGCAGTTTTGTGGAGATATTTCTCTCTATTTCTCATAAATAAAACTTGCCGTGATGCTTGCCACAACTGCTTGTTCCTGAGTATCGCGACGAATGGAAAGACAACTGCATACACTGGAACGACCAGTAGCACCAACTCGGAAAAAGGCGCAAAACGTACAACCATGCGCTCCTCGGCTGTCCTGAAAGTTAGCCATGTAGTTAGGGCTCACTTCGCACACCTTTCGCGAAGATAATATTGTCCAAACGAGCTGACCTATATACGATGGCGAACGCTAGTAACGATATTAGGCCTATCATGGTGAGAACTGCATGGACTGTTACGGATGGGATCAGTATCCTCATTATCCGAACATTTTCCTAAAAAAAGTAGAGAAGGATGAGGGCTGACTCACTGCAATACATCGGCAGTAGAGGCTCCTGCTAGTGTGGGAGAAGAACTTATTCTTTGGGAAATGAGAGTAACCCGCCTGAGCTTGAGAAATTGGACTTCGTAAATTAATTTAAAAACAACCCTTCATAAATACAACTCTTCATAAATTACTATTGAAAGCTAGGGAAAGGCCTGTAGAAGATTTCTGCTACCAGTTATGGCATTCTGTGGATCAACTTGTCAACGTTGCAGCAAAACTGACGACAACTTCAGCTATTGTATGGCGTAGGTAGCACGATGCGAGAAGATGAGAAAGCATGTAAAATATCCCACTGTATACCTATTTGCACTCGAAAATTATATTCCAAGAAGTTTTTTCCTCGCTGAGAAATTGTAGCTATGCTTTGGCAACACTGAAAGCTCAAAGCTCTGTCCATCTCATGCTCCCAAATGAATGCGCCTTCATGGATACATTGGTGTTAATTGGACATTTTTACCATACAAAAGAAAACCGCAATTCCATTGGCATCAGAGAAATGAGAACTTCAAATAGGAAAATTTTACTCGGATCTTGGTTGGCAATCTAAAGCAAGCACAAGGTAAAAAGTTTGTGCTAAAATTGCATGAATACTGCAGAGCCTTTCATTACCGCGGATGTGCGAATGTTCAATTAGCAAGTCGTTCTACCAATATCCGTATATCCACTTTTCTTTCTGCAGAAATAGCAAATTTTTTCTTCTCTGGGTCGTTTACCTTTTCCTGTACGTAGGTACTGGCCTCTTTCATTTTGTACAGGAGGGGGGAGTGACAATTTCCCGAATTCAGAAAGGAAAGAACCAAATCCCACCAGACTGGTTTTTCAAAGGCATATCCCCTTTTGGTAGAAAGATTCAAGAGAACTGCAGGCATCCGCGATCTGCGCAAAAAAAAACCACGCACCTGCAGCTGATACCGTTCCGTGAGCGTATGCATAGCGTTGTTCACGAACTCGTTAACTTGTCGTCGTTGATTCGATTGGAGCAGGATGATGAAGTACACTAACGCAGCAGCCTCCAGTAATGACATCACACACAGTGAAAACACCTGAGAAAGAAGAGGCCTTCAACAAATGATCTCTTCGCTTGTGCTAGGAACTTACGGCAGTTCTGGGATGAGAAACGTATACGGTACAGTAGTGGACATAACCAGGATCGGAGCGGACGAGCACCGACAGAACGGCCATCAAGCCAGAGATCAGCCACTGAAATTACGCTCATTTAGCCGATTTGTGAAATTCGTGCATAGATCTTCGAGTGCCAAGTTGAGAAAAGGTCGGAGTACATAATTCCGAGGTCAGAAGGGTATTGAGGACAGTAACTGGTTACATGGCCTTTGACAGGAATTCGCAAGCATCGCTATAGTATCCTCTCGTATAGGATCCGGCCAATTTCTAGACATGTACTTTGTCATTCTATTGTTACATTCCATTACCTTTTTTTCGCTCACATATAATTGTTAGACCACAATCTGAAAATTTTGCAAAAAAAATCAATTTTTTTTATATATTTTAATATGTATTTTATGTACTTTGGAGCACCAAATATGGCTGCTGCATTGAGTAAAAGTAAATAAATGAATAATAAATAAAAAAATTAATTAATTGATGTAACGAGTTCTAGGAGTGACTAAATTCTTTTCTAATTTTTTCCAAATCCACCAGAAATAGGCGTGTTCTACAATTGGTCCTCTCCAATGGTCTTCTTGATTTTCCGTTTTAACTACATCCATCACTCGCGCTTCTTCACTCATACAACATTTGGACAAACAAATGAGCTGATATCAGAGGACGTGGAGCACGTTAGAATGGGTTGACTGTAGAAAATCATGGGGCATGGTCTCCTTTCACAGTGAGGCCCATCCAATTTTTCTTCCAAATTTTCTTCATTCAAGGAACGAGATGGAGAATCAGTAACAGATATTTCATTAGAAATGTCCCCAGTTATTCTTGTCGTTTTATACTTTGCATGAATCCATCATTTACTAACATTTTCTTCCTAGATGCTTCTCTCTGTAAAAGATTGTTGACGTATCCAAGGGCCCCATTGGTATGAAGCAGCTGCGATGACGTCTGCATGAGTTTCCCAGTAGTTCCGCACGTAAAGTTTTCGCATGAAAACATTTGATCTCTCGCAAAGTCATTTTCTGCTTTTACCCGTTTTGAAAGCCTTTGCCACTGGCGAGCGATCACAGGCGAGGGAGCGTAAGGTTAAAAGTGGAGTTTCCATCAGAAAAACAACTCGAACGGATCGAATTCCCACGTACACAATGTCGCTATACTGATTATAGGTTCAAATAATTTGTATTAGGGTGTAAACCTATGGATGCGCGTTTTCGCATGGATTGAAATTTATTCAAAGAAACCATAACAAAGCTCCCCAATCAAAATTGTGTGCATAGTTAATCTCAACTACACTTCATTGTTCTCCATGTAGGATATGAGGTTCCTTCTTGAAGAAGTCAGTGCGCTGTGAATCGGAAAAGGCGCTTACCCGAACCCCCACTTTTTTTCGCGGTTTTTGCATTTTTTCTTTGTGATGAATGCTTCGTAGCCAGAAATAAGTCGTGGTCTGATAGTGGCGAGTCTTAGCTACGCGGCGGCTGAGACAGGACTTCCCATCTTATTTTTTCAGTTTGTTGTTGGGCATTTTTCGTCTCCTTTTGATGGGCCTGATTGTGAAAAATTTCTAATAGTCGTTGGTTTGGGCAGATGGTGGTGAAGTGGCTGGCCTACGTGGACCAATTGTTGTAGGCAGAGGTATGCCGTAACTGTCTGTATGAAATTCAGCTTCCCCCATTGGACCATTGATTTCATATTTTACCGTGAAGACAACCTCTCCTTCAGTACGTGGGTAAGCATGTTTGGAGCTTTATGGCGTTGCTCTCTTTTGTTGCCCCGCAGCGTTTTTCTGCGAATGCTTTCGCAATATGCCCCTCTCTTGATAGGTACTGAACTTGGTTCATGAAACTTATTATTCAAGGTAGTACATAGAAGAATTCGTTTGATGGTGGTTTCCACCACAACCTCGCAACTCCAGTTGGCGCCCTTTCAAATTTTTTTAAAATCAAAAATTGAGATTCGTCAGACGAGGTACATACCAGTGAATGCGCAAAGAATTGGTCTTCAAGAACTCTAAACTAATGAGCAAACGCCTCCAAAAAAAAAACTCCGATAGAGATGGAAAATATGCGCGCATTTATAGTTTTACACCCTAATAGTTATCAGAAAGCAATGAGGACTGAAAACTAAGAAAAGCAAAAACAAAGCCTACGCCTATATTATTGGAAAATTTTGAATAATTTGTTGACTCGTTCTCAATAGAGTTATTTTTAGAGTGAACACAAAGGCGCGTGCCACTCTACACCCCCTCTGCCCCATGGCCCTCGTCTCTAAAAATAACTACTCACTTGACGACGCCTTGGCTTTTTGTGTGCCTAGAAGGCGAAACTCGTTTCTCGCCTGAGCAGCAAAAGATGGAGAATTCATTGGTTCAAAAATGTTGCCGGATGATAATTTAGAACATCATCATCATGTGTTCTATAATGTTGTCCAGAGATTGATGCAGGATCATCAATTTCATGTTTCTTGTGTATATTTCAGTAAAAAAATTTCTTGGAACTCAATATTGTCATTTACGTCTCCAAACACCAAGGTGGTATAGGGCCAAGGGAATGTCACCGAAAGAACACTGCAAGTGGGTTTCGAAAGCCTATTCGTGAATAATTTGGTCCTAAAAGATGAACAGTCGTTCGGTCGCGGACCTCATTCTGCTGCTAACGACTACAAGTAAAAGTGCCTTTGGCCGAAGGAAGCACATAAGTAAGAATTCCAGAACTCGTAAAAGGACACGAGTAAGCACCTCAACTGTTTCTGAGCAACTCAAGAGAATTGGGAAGTTGAAGAAGCTCTACAAAAAGCTTCGAAACGGATTGAATTCCGAAAATTCCCAATAACATGGGAATTCTATACGTACTTGAATCTGATCTTCTGATCTGAGCTCGACACTTAGGTACTTTACTATTTACTCCTCGCATTGAAAGCTATTAAATATCCATCCAGTCGATCAATTTTGAGATGCAGTTTTAACCCTACACTTTTGCTATGTGATCTGAAAGTAGGCTCAGAATTTTGTGTCTGGGTACACAGACGTCTTTACGGATAAAACGCAAATGACTTCACCTTTCAGGCTCTGAACTAAACGATGTTACTAAACGCAAGCCGAGAATGAAGACCATATCAGCCTGGTGTGGCTCCACAAATAAGAAAAAACCAGCCGTAGGATTACTTCCTTACTTAGAGATACTCGAGGGAATTTTTCAAAAATAAGAAATTAGAAGAAAGCTTCCAGTATATGCAGCAAATAGGTTGAAAATACAAGTCCTATTCCAGAATCAAGCCTATGTTCTCTCACTACAGGTGAAAAAGTCTTCTACCAAGTCCGGGATCCTCATCCAGAATGAGATTCCTTGAGGAAATTTCAGCGGACCTTCTACGTGGGATAATTTTCGTGCAACAGAAAGCTTGTTTTGAACGAAAGAAAGCATTTGCATGTTAACTCATACCACCCTCTCCTCCTCTGTTTAATCCAAGTCTCTACGCTTACATGAGAGGTGTTGCAATCCACTGGATAAACTGCGTTGTTCCCTTCTCTCTGGTGAGATAATTTGCAAACCTGCATAAATTCGCGTCCGTCTGGGAAATTGTTATGTCACTCTCTACTGCAATGAAAGGAAGGAAAACACGCCTGCGGCTCAATTAACAGGAGACCCCGTAATGCATTAGCATGGCAAAAACATCGAAGATGGTGGTGTTTTGAAACGGAATTATTGAGCGAAGGTATTGGGAAACGGATGTTTTTAGAATAGTACATACGAAGGTGTTTCCTGACATCATAGGTCAATTTTTGCAATGTTTTTTGGTGAATGAGCTTGAGTAGAAGTAGTATGAGTAGGTAGTAATAAATGCGCATTTATTTATTTATTTGTTCATTATTTTATTTATTTACTTATTTATTCATTCATCCAAAACTTGGTATAGAGCTAAAAAGTACAAATTAACGGCCGGATAGGAATGTGAATCTTATGAATCATGAGAATTATAAATTATGAATAGAAATAATGAAGAATGTTTTTGTTGGCTCATAATTCCTTGTTTTTTTTTTTTTGAAGATAAAGTTATCACCGGATAATGCCAAACTATTAGACGTTAACATTAGTCCTTGCGCTTTTGTTCGGATGCACTTTTCTCCATCTATTTGTTATCTTTCAGGTACAATTCAAATACTGTATTATAACGCTGTTCTTCATCTACAAGAATGCTATAAACAGTTTCTGATAAAATGACAGTTTGCTTGAGTTTTGAGCCCGAGAAGTGGAGCAATGAGTCAATGAAAAACAGCGTAACCGACAGCTACCTATTCTGGCATTCAGCTGAAGCTCAAAAGCGCCATCAGAATTGGCAAAACGACCTGTGCTAAGTACGAAAAAAAAAAATGTTTTGGTTGGATTTACTGGTCATCTTCCTTTCAGTTCTAGGGTCATCTCCATACATTTACACATTCTGTGTCCACACATACTGCGTATTTCTACCCTGTGCATCTCTTCCCCCCCCCCC
>JARK01001596.1:122734-136500 GCA_000688135.1 Ancylostoma ceylanicum
AATGAACATCATCTCGACATTTTTTCCTCTAAGGCGATGATAAAGAGGCAGGCCTTGCAGACTAAGGATTTTAGGCTTCCCGTAACTAACCATTACGGAATGCAGATAATGTTTTGCCCTAGGATTCCGACAAGAGGACAAAAGCGGGAAAACATTTTGTGACCTTCGGCAGTGTGAACAAACTGACGTTGCTCGGCTATTTTGTAGCAGCTTGGCGCGAATTCTCAAAGTCCAAACAGAAAAGTGGTACACATACTAAATCACCTTATCAAGGCTTCACAGCAGATACAGTATGTATGTTGATTACAGTGTCTCTTTCAAGCGGTTTTCTCTTTTTTCCCTACATCAACGTCCGCTTCAGATCCCCAAGTAGCTCATCAGAATTGTAAACAGAACCTCACAAGATGATATCTGATGCTGTTTTTGAGTACGCGTCACCGCACGCACGTGTTGTCAGTAATTCAGCGTGTTGTTGGCGTTTTCAGTCATGTGTGAGCGTGGGAATTTCGCAGCTGAACGAACCTGAGCTCCGATGAGGATAACAGCGACAAGCCTTGACCCGTGCACCTCATAGGTCTTGTACTTCAACGTGGCTATGGTTCGCTCGACGGCTAGGATCAGAATCCCACATAGGGTTGCGTAGATGGACAACACTACTGGGAACCTGGAAAAAATTGACTCTTCTCACCCTTGAGTTCACCCTAGGAGCACTAAGGCGTCGCACTCACCTCAAGATCGCACACCATCGCGCCTCGTAGAGCGAATTACACGCGTTGTCCTCGGTTAGCGTCTGGCTCAGACTGGAAAACTCGTACTCAACTAGGATGTTCAACGGATAAAATAGACAACAAACCTATAAACAGCTATGAGGAGTAGTTGCGTGCAAGCGATCCAAGCGGCAAGACTGAGACTTGCCAATGAGAGCCGCAGATTCACGTGCAGGTTTTGAGAGGAACGGGAAATCAGCACGAAAATGAATAGTGACGAGGCGACAACACCGATGAAGCAGAAGAAGATGTGCACGAATCGGATCGTCTGGAATAGATTAGATAGCGGTGAAACGGGAACAATTCCTAGCTTTCCAAACTGTGAGTCCCAAGCATTTTTCTTCGGTGCAGCTGATACCGAAACTGAGCGGGGACCAGTTCTCGCGTAAGTCAATGCTTGAAGAAACATTTTATCGCCCAAATAATCCATAAAAAAATCTGAGCATTATTGAGCTTTCTCCAACTTGTGCTATTTCGTTTCCGGAACTCCTTATTCTGGGAAATTTTCAGCAAATATAGCTCGAACTAACTGTTCAACAGAAAAATTCTTTAAAGTAATGGACTTGGATCAGACTCAGATGAGCAGAAATGACTTCACGAAAGACCTATCCCCAAAATGAAGCTCAAAAAAATCTGGACATTTTGTCCAGACAGAGGAGTTCAACCCAAAAGATTGAATTTACTATTCACAATGCCTCAGACGTGATTCCTGACTGAACTATGTATGGGCAGTAACTCAGTTTCTAGGAAAATTACCTTACGGAGCGGTACCTAGACAAGAAATCAGTGCATTCAAGTACTTTTCCCTGAAATGTTGAAGGTTTCCTCTTGAGAAAACTTCAGAGTTGTGGACCTTCTAGCGACATCAAATGGTTGTTATGGACAACATCCCGACTAGATGCGGGGAGGATTCCCCGCAAGAGTCCGACTTTTATCTACATCATTTGGGCAGAGCTTGCTTACCCCCATTTTCTATAGTGTTGGATATGAAGAGACGTACCCTTTCTGACCGTTCTGTTTGTTCGGCTTTTAGCCAAAAACAGGGCGACATTTTATTTTGCGGTGTGGCATTTGAGAATATAGACATAATCTTTGGACCACGAAAGGACAGAGAGGCAAAAATTACCTGCATGAGCGAATTCGTAGTGGCATGGTAGGCGATTTGGCAGTCTTCGAGTGTATAGTTCTGGATGGACACAGATTGTGAGAGTAGGGCCTAAATAGGTGCACAATATTTTTCCAGACAAAAACTCACACCTGTTCAGGGCTAGGCTCTCTTACAGTACTCATTGCTGAAAGGTGATGACAGCACCTCATTAGTCAGAAATAGCGTTGTAATTTCAGGAGTTTTGTCTTTCAGAAAACATCCAGGATCATTACAAATATTCATAAGTGCAAAAGTAAAATGAGTACAAAACTGAACATGAACAACCCGGTTTGAGCGAAAAATTCAGCTTAAGCTTCGGAATGAAGGAATACAGAAGTGAATTCGGTGTTCTTCCCAATTCAAGCACATGATCTACTGATTCGATTCGTGTTCCGAAGTCATTATTCGAACAATTAAATATGCGGTCAACGAGAGATCAAAAATTAGAGTAACCCAGTGACCTTAATTTCCCTTTTGAAAAAATCTCGTCGATTCACAGATCAAGTATTATTTGGTATTATTCTCAGGACCTAACGAAAAAGAATATTTTGGGTAGTTTAGTCAACAATTTAGGGATTGATTTGATTATTCGGATTCCCGAGAAGAAAGCGCTTCAAGCCCTTCCCGTAGTTTTTCTCCAGGAAAGCTTTGCTGATTTATTCAAGAACTAAAATGCAATTTATTTGAAGTAGAAGGTGAATAGACAAATCATAATCTATCTTCTAGACTGCAAAAAAAAAATAATGGCCTGGCTCCCATTTCGTGTGTTTTTACTAAACTTTATGGTTGTAATAACTATGGGGTAACGTCGTGGTAGCGAATCATAGTGACTGAAATTTATTAAATTTGGAAAAATTGGACGGCGTTTGACATCAAAAATTTTCTTCTTCATGATTTGCTCTGGGATGACTAGTTTCAAGGGGGAAAATTCGTCCTGTTTAGGTGGGCATAGAAGTCTCAGGGGATATTCTTGTGGGTAATTGTAAATCCTGCTACGGTTGTCAACTAGCAGAATAAAGCCGTGAGTACTTGAACAAAGCAGAGCGACTTACCTTTTTAGCTGTCTTCACGATGCCGTCCGCATTTATTGCCTCCATTCGGGATCACTGCGCTTGCTCATCAACTGCCTAATAAGGCTGCTGCGAAAGGAAAAGGACAGCCAGTTGGCCGATATTTTTCTCGTCTGAATTATTCATAGTAAATTTTTCTAGTACATAAACACCATTTATGCGAACGTTATGTCACGAAAAGAAGGCGTATAACGTACGATGTGAAGGAGAAGTTCAACTTGGCCACCCTGCACTGCTTTGCAGTGGGGTTTTTTAGGGAGGCAGAAGATTTCAGCAAAGAAAAATTCAAGAATCGAAATATTAAAGGCTACGTTTGCAAACGTTATTGTGAAAAGAAGTAGGAGGAAGTAGGTGACATTGCTGTACGTAGTAGAAATGTAATTGAAACCTATGCGATTCGTGGAATTTAAGGATGCTTCTGCTGTGAACGAATATCCCGCATGAAAAACTTTGCTCATTGGCTTCATGGAAGGGCACCACGTTTAGCTAGGATAATGGGGATTTCAAGTGCAAGAATCTCGGTGTTGCGAAGACCGATACTACTACGTGCAACCACATAACTTAGGAGTTCTTATAGGATAAGAAGTTTGTAATTTAACAATTTTCCAAGCTTTCTGGCTTTGCGGCAAAGATCTCTGTGGCAGTGGTGGACGCAGAAGTGCCCTGCCAGAGGATAGAAGGAAGAATGGGAGATATGGGAACAGAACTGAGGTCTCCAACACTTTGGGGGCCCCGAATAGAATATAGAACAAGGAAAACACTAATTTGATAAGAATAATCAGTAATAATTTTCGTAAAAATAGTAATAATATTTCTCCAAAAAGAATTGTAATAATAAGCTAGTTCCAAGTTTTTATCCGCACACTCCCGCCTCCTTCTCTGTCCGACACTGATATGTACCAGTGAAGAGCATAAGGAGTAGTTGAATTTTTTAAATTCACTTTCTAAAATATTGCAGATCTCCCATCTCGGAGCCTAATTCTCATTAGGTGAGATCGTTCACAAAAATGAACCTCCACAAAACGAGTTCGGCAAGCGTGCAGCTCTAGAATGCCATCGTCATGCCTACAAAATATACGAAGCATAGCACAGCTGAAAGTAAGGGTCGCGTGTCGCAGTGAAAAAGTTTTTCACCATGAAGACGTGAAGAGATGAATGAGACAGTGGAAGTGATCTGTGATCTCTCACAAGTTCAGCCTCAACGCTTCCAACCGCTGTTCTTTGTTATTGATCTCTAGCATTCTTCTTTTCATCTCCACCACTTCCATACCTCACTTTTCCACGAACCCATTAGGAACTGATGGAGAACCGCACTCCCTCTTCTATCCTGACAGGTGTTCTTGGGCATGGACTGATGTGCGATGTCTAGATAAGCTGCTCGTGGGACTGTGAAGTGCTTCGTAATATCAAAAATATGTGCTTTTACCCACACCCGCGACACGTAATCAAGTAGACAGTTCCTCGTAGTTCGTGGGTTTTCGACCCACGCAATATCTACTGTCTGGAGGTTCACACTTGTGGGAGTAAATGAACGAATATGGAAGCTTACTATGAGAAAAGCTGATCTTCGCTCAAGCACCTCCAATAAGGTACAGGAATGAAGCTAACACAATTTTATGGATTCGTCGATCTCAGTCAGTCACCTTTCAAAGGCAGGGTATCACCTTATTCTCGGATCTGAGGCGTTAACAGATTCAAGGCCAGCTATGTACGTGAAATGCTCAGAAATGGTCAATAAACCGTCTTGGAGTATCCTCAGACTTCGCCACGATCGCCGGCGGTCGCCACATGGACAAAGTGAAGGTGGAGAGTCCAAACGAAAGAGTCGATGAGCTCCGTATGGCAGCGATCCTTGGCGATGTAACGTGGCGATCGATACCTATCATTTCCACGCTTCTTATCTCCTATATCGCCGGTTCATTTTTTAAAAATCATTTTGAACTGGCGAAGTCTGGGAATACTCTTACGTGGCCTAACCGATTGTGAATTTTACCAGTAATCCGTGATCAATGTACCTAGGGACCTATTACGTACCTGTTACAACATCAAAACTAAAACAGTAACTACAGTTCACTTCTTATGAGGCATCGATCATTTCTCTGGCAGCCATAAATTTTGGAGTTCTCGGTAAAGTATTCCTTCAGAATACACGATTCCCAGTGATTTCAAGACGTTTCACGTGTGCCATTGCTCTCGGGAGCACATTCATGTCTCTAGAACGAATTATGAAGTGAAACGCTCCCTTTAAATCCCTATACATAACTCAAAATCTTATGGGTGCACTGAGGCAGCACTTCAGAAAGGCTTGCCTAAGCTGGTGACGCCCACTTGCTCGCCGTTTTCGATACTTTTAGGTCCTGTATCAGCACTGATGGAGAAGCATTCGAAATCTCATGTAGATCATTGTTCTCATCCATTGTTATTTGAATCCTAGGCTTGGAGCAGTGCCAGAACACAGATCATAACAAATCACGAGGACTGGCGAGCAGTTGATCAAAAAAAAAGGGGGGGAGGGGAAATGATGGATATGAATTGGAGCAAGTAAGAAAAAAATAATGACGTGAATGCAGTAATTGGAAGTGAAAGTAAAAAAAAAAGCGGCAGCGAAATTGTTCAGTTCGACAAGAATTTTCAAGAAGATCCTAGGAAATACATCACTCGTTCCGAAGAACCACTTTACCCGAAAGTAAGCTGAACATCGAGATGTGTACGATTTAGGTGAATATTTTCTGTAATTCACCCGTATACCGAAAGTGTTGAGTCACCAAAAGCAAATCGATCCCGTGACTTCTCTGCTCCTCCCCTAGGTATTCAACCTCTTCATTAGTAGGTGTGAGTCAATCATGAAAAAAGCACGTACTCAGAGGTACCAGTCAGTGACAAAGGGAGTAAGAGACGGTAACAATACGTGCTATACTCCAGGTGGAGTTATCCTAATCAACTTGGTAAAGCTGGGGTAACACAGAACAAAGGTGATTATTTGGTCTCCGAATTGATGGTAATTACGTAAATGGAACGGGGAAAGTCCAATATGTAGTAACAAGCAAAAAGATTGCAACTTTTAACTTTCCGTACATAACTTCTTTAACACTTTCGCGACCGCGTGCACAACCGCTGGACAGGAACTATTTTGTGCCATATTTTTGTAAAACGTTCATAAACAAAAAACTTCTCTGTGGTAGTACGCTAATAGATAAACGAATGTAACGCACACGTAGTAAGCAAAGTAGAGCTTTCCCCAACATCTTTAATATGGAGTTTATGTAGGGCAAATAGAACGCCGATTACATCGAAAGAAAAACCGCAAACGATGAGAAACTGAAGTGCAATAGGCATGAGAACAATCTCTCAACTATGAGAAATAGAAGAAAGAAAAGGAATGAATTCAGCGAAAACTCTCTATGTGTATTTCTGTCATTTACGCTCACTCTATTCAGAAAGTCACGCGCCTGATGACGTTTCTATAACTTCAAATAAACGTGTTAGGTTATTATACGATTCACTGCACCTCCGAACACTCCCAATATACCAAATTGTTGCAGTGCAGGTAGTGGTGCTTTCAACATGAGAGAAGTTGTTAGTTTTTTTTTTCAGCTCGAGGAAAACGTGATCTCCAGATTCTCTTGAATGACAGAGATGGTATGAGTTTAAAAAGCATCGCTATTTTGAAGAAATACCACGATTCATGCCTCTATTTAAATAGGACGACTTTAGTTGAGAATGCCGATACCCGGAACGAGCCTGTGGTTCTCCCTGCTCCACGCGATATTTCTCATCCTACTTGAAGTTTTTTTGTTTCAATAATGTCTTAATCATGAAATTCGAAATTAGCTCGTTCTTATAGGACTAGGCTTCGGTGCTACGTTACTGTAGTGTCTCATAAAGTTGATTGCATTCCAACAAGATCTACTCCATAAAACTTGAGGTGGCGCGGACGTATACATAGCTATTCTTGGAGTCATAGAGCTTTTTTCCACCCATAAAGCCTTTGAAGTACAGTCCATGTCAAAAAGATAAACGAATTACGCGTGTCGCGATTGCAGAATTGCGGCGGGACCTACTCGATCCTCCCACTTGGGGCATGCTCCCTCCGCATCTCTCATCCAAGTCCGGCCACGATTCTGCAGTAGCGGAATCCGCCTATCTCTATGAGAAGGACTGCAGCTTTTCCGCAAGCAAAGAAAAAAAAACATGAAAAACTCCAGAACGAACTCATGCACTACCTCGACCTGTGCAGGTCCTGATCTTTTACCCGCGCAGCCATGGGGACCTCCTTTCTTTCATTCAGTGCATGGCTAGCTGAAGGTGGTCCTCCGAACATCTGCTCCTCGAGTTTTACGTGTACTGGCACTCTTCGGTCGTCTCTTTGGTCCGGTTCTTCAAAGAGCGGCCATCTTGTAGCTTAACATGACGTTTGGACGAGTAGGTCTATGGTTCCGACTTTTCTAGGCTCTGAAGAAGGCGAAGAGGGCGAAACGTTGGCCCAATAAAGTCTGTATACCAATCGTTGTCAAGGCTCCAACAAAATCGCAACGGTACCAAAAACTCGTTTTCCATGGTTCACATGCACCACACGCTGCATTGCAACTAGCTGGAATATCTGCAATGGTCGAAGAAGCGATGGATTACAGAAAAATCAAACCCGTTTAGTTGAGATTATAGAACCGTCATCAGGGACGCTGTCCTCTAGGGGCTGAAAAAAAGGAGCCAGAGAAATAGAAACATCTTCAGAGGGTCTCTGCTAAATTAATTTCAAGTAAGCTTGAAAATTGTCGGCTAGTTACATGACAGTGGGCATAAAGTTTCCAGCAGAAATAGGTTAATTCTATTGCAAACAACTTTGACTTGTTCCCAGATTCCACCGGGAAACTTCTTTCTGTGAGATCCCTCAAAATCACATTCTGACTTTTGGCAGTAAAAATTTTCGCTTGAGGTGATTAATCAAAAATTTGAAGGTTTTCTACTTGTTTCCTTGCCATAAAAGCATATTAAATTTCCATATAAATTTTAACTTCCATGCTCTGCCATAAAAATTATGAACGAAGAGGCAAATCTTGTAATTTCGCTCCCTACTTATGCATATGCGAAAGTTAAAACTTGTGAATCGTTTAGCCTCACTCTAGTTAGGCTGTTTTTTTTTATCAGACCTCTCAAGACATTCATGGGAAAAGAGAAGCAAACAAAAACAAAATCATCAGGAATTGTGGGAAACAAGCTGAAAATCCGACCTAAATTGTCAATCCAAGAAAACCACATACATTCGAGTCTGCTTCAGCATTTATCAAGGAGCATTGGAACGAAAGAAAGAGGAGGTGCAAAGAGTTGATATATTTTTGAAGGATGGGATCGATGAGGTGAACATTATGTGCGAGAATCCTTCGATATCAAAAAGAAAAGTGGTGGTATGAGTGCTGTTAGAAATCTATAAGATGAGAAAGACGTTTTCAGTTCTTCCGAGGCCCTAAACGGACACGGCGTCACGAACATTACAGAAAAAGAGCACAGAGATGATGGAAAAGTGGAGAATGCGCGTGACAACCGCCTCACCCGGCTATCATAAATCAGACCTTGTCAGTAGCAATTTATTTAGCACTCATCAGTGGTGGGATACATGAACGTTCACGGAGAAGATCCTCGTGATTTTAGGTACTAAGTGGGATTGTTCCCGTAAAAAATGAGGGAAAGTTCTATTATCATTTGAGACCATTCTGAGAGCTGAAGTTTCTTGAACAAGGCACTGTGTTGGTAGAATCTGTATTCCAAGCTTTTTTTTTTCAAATTTCAGTACCAAATATATTTCTTTTTTCGAATAGTTCATGATAGACTTGGCCATTTGGCCATCCCTCCCCAGGTCCCTCTGATTATCATGACGCCCCCCCCCCCTCTGCCTCGTATGCGTCACAAATTTGATAATTTGATCAATAGCCAGGTACATCCATAAGTTCAAGTTACATTTGCTGCTGAGACAAGAGTAATTAGATTAAATGTAGGCTGACAAACAATGTATTCAAGTGGACACAAATTTGTACAATTATCAATTGTGTCGAAAGTGCAAATCCAAAGGTCAGACATTGAAGAACTACAGGCATGTTTTCCAGGAGGGGACAAGGACATCATTAGGAAATCGAGTAGAAAGAACTGGAAAACGAACGTGGAGAGGAACAAAGCGCAACAGCATGAAGAGAATGAATGATCTAACATTTGCACATCTGCTCATTCGGTTTCGTCTAGCGTGGATCTCATGCAAAAAATCAAAGCGCTTTGATCCAGTGATCTCTGATCCTCGAATTCTGAGGATATACTGTTTGAATTAGGGATAAAATTCTTGGTTACGTCAACATGATGACGCCGATGATATTGAGAAGGCAGCATTGAACTTGTTCATATTCGTGCTGTATACCAAAACTGGGATGTGCAACAATCCGTGAAGAAAGCATGGATATCTCCATACTGCTGACTACGTGTCGATTTCTAGATATGTCTATTCATTATTACTTAGTCTATTAAATGCCGAAAGCTAGCCGAAATAAAACTATCAACGGGGAGCCTTAGAAAACCAAGAATGAGTCTACTTCTTCAAATTTAAGTCATTACGTGGCAGCAAGTGAAGCATACAAGTAATTGAAACATTGAGTAATTTTTTTCAAATGATATGCAAGAGATATGGTCGAAGTAAATATGCAGGACAGCTGGACCCATTAGCAAGCGTCGCTTCTGTGTTTTTGTACACTGACTGTCTGCGCATCCGCGCACCACATCGTTATCACTGCCCTCACTTTCGATCAAGATGTACTGTTGTGTAGTGTGTGCGAGTCGGTCCGGACCACGAGAGTGTGCCATAGTTTCGCAAAACTCAAAGTCATTATAGAGCAACTTCAGGAAAATAATGGAGTCTGAACCAAAAGTCTACGATAATGTTGGAAGTCAAAGTCAGCTGAGGGGAAGGAAAAGATGAAGAAATGAACTAAAAATGGCTCATGGAGGGACAGTGAAACGACGAATCTACATGAATATTTTCATACGGGGATTAGGCGACCAATCATAGTCGTATGCGGTCAAATGAACAAAGCTGTGTGAGTAATGACACTAAAATGTCACCAGACGAGGTAAATATTGAGGAGTGAGCGAAACCTTAGCTTTCCTGACCTCGTATGCTTTGAACGAGTATGATCCATGAGGTTGACCACCAGACCAGGACTGCAATTCATAAAACTCTCACCATGTAAACCAGCGATGGTCAGCGTGATTGGTTCAGACTACGCGATGTTAGAAGACGCAGGATGTGAAGGTTGGTTTGCTAACCTAGTTCCGCTTGGTTATGCGTACATGAATCCTAGCATTGAAAATCGCAGATTCTTTTTTGAAAGCTTTCTTCTGTTATATTCATTTATTCACCTTGTTTAATTAGCAAACGACGAATAACAGTGACGTTCCAGTAATAGCCAAAACAAGCAGTGGAAATTTCTCTTTTTTCTTTTCTTTTCCCTCTAATCTTCTTTCCAATTTTCTCTGATTGTCTGTTAAATGTTCCATATGAGCAAAAAGAAGAAGAAGAAGAAAACAGTAGGAGCAATAGAAAAAAAACCCAGAAGTATATTAGCAAAAAGGGAAAAGGTCAGAAATCTCTTGTCCCTCTATGAACCCTCTCGCTCTCTGCCTCGTCAACTCCACCCCGCCCTTTTTTTCTTCTAACCGAAGATCCATCCCTCATCTACCTCTAGGTTCACCGCGGAAATGAAATAAATATGCATTACAGAATATTACCATGGTAGGCAGAGTGTAATATAATAAAAATTGTGAAATATTGTAAAATATTGTTAGCGAAGTAACTGGAAGTTCATCTGAACAACCGGAAACCCGTTCCTTTGATATGTTCTTCGTTTCGTACATCAGTTACGCCGTCCATCAACTCCGTGAACAGAGTCTCTCATCAGCATGTTGATGTTCAGAAGTGTCATGCAAGTCACAAGCTGTCAGAATTCTACTGCTGCACGGTAGTTTTTTTGTCCAATGCTTTTGCATTAGAAAGGGACCAACACATACTTCCATTGTGGCAAATGATCACAGCAGTTGTTCAGGCATTTATGACTGGGTAATGTCCGTAGGCAAAGCCACTGTGTGAAACTCTCAGCTGCCCTAGATCAATCGTGGAATTGAGAGATCTTCCGTCACTCTCGCGATAACCAATGTCCTGTTCTAATGAGTAACATCGATAATAATTTCAATAACAGTAACATAAAAGGAGTACTCAAGAGATGGAAAGGCTAGGAGGGGGACCATCCAAGTCCTCTGTGGAGAGACCGGATTCACATCCTTGCTGTGGCAGGAGCAGAGAAGGGGAGGGGTGCTACTTCTGAGGACGGGTCGCCAAAATTTCAAAATTATTATCTTAGAGCATAACTGAAAATCTTGCATCAGTTTGTTTTTAGTGGTTCACTACCATTTTTAAATATAATAATTATTTGATGATTGCTTGATAGATTCATCATTCCCATTTTCTATCTCGGTTCTTGAAGTGAAGGTGACCTTCTCCCACGCCCCCCTTCTCCCGCGCACTTCCTGCATTCGCCACTGCATCTTTGTAGCGGTGAATTTCAGAGAATGACCATGACGAAAAAGAATGCATGCTCAATCACTAGATCTTTCGGCTACTATAGGGGCCAATTAGAGCAAGTATAGCAGTTTTCATTTTCAACAACCAAAACTCAAGCAAAATTGGATTACCTCAGGACATGAGAACAACCTTCTATGGAGATCAATAAGCGAGGTTTCTGCTGGTTAAACACTCAATTAAACATTCGGGAAAAACGGAAAATTAAAAGGAACAGCACGAAGTCAGTTGACAACTGAATTCATCTGAATGGATTTGGTCAAAATCTTGTAAACCTCACGCCATATATAAACAGTGTTTACACTCCGTCGCGACGCGACCATCGCGTCCACGCAATCTGTTCAAGTGCAAGCAGTGGTCGCTCGCGATGTGGTAGTTGGTGTTTGCCATCGCGACGCGACGTCGCCTCTTGTATATACTTTTTCAATTGAAAACGACGCGATGATTTCGCCGATGTCGGAGCCTGGAGTAGGCTGTTGTTTCTTTGATTTTCCGGTTGTTTTGGCCTAAAACTTACGGGGCTAGAGGACTTTTCATAGGAACGTATAAGCGTTGACGCTTACTCCAAATCGAGCTATAGTCTGGTAGCATACACAGGGCCCATGATCTGACATTGTCCGCAACTACGTCCGCTTGATTTCTAAGCCTACTTCATTATGTTTCGATGTGAATTTGGAATCAATCCTTCTATTTTGGCGTGCTGCATCCACCTCCTTCAAAAGGAATTCTGTGGCGTTCTCCAATCGCTGGAAACAAGTGTGGTCGTAGTTGCGGACAATGTCAGATCATGGGCCCTGTGTGCGCTACCAGACCATACGTGTGTGGTCCTGCGTGCACGCAAATTTGCGAACTTTGGCATGGAGCGACCGCGCGACGCGACGGCTTTGCTACCCGTTGCGTCGCGCGTGTTATGGCAGTCGCTGCAACGCCGTCACTTCGCGAAAAAGTATATACACCGCTGAATGCGCATTTTGGAATAGTACAGGGGCGATCTAACGTTGTTATTTTCGTGCACATTTCGGGCTATGCCTGCGCACATCGCACATAGCGTCATTTTATTTGCATACCGGTTACATGCAATTTTTATGTGTACGTATAGCACGAATACAGCGTAAACACTTCGTTCCTTTCATTTCCTGAGCAGGGAGAAGAAGAAGCACAAGAACGTCCGCCTACTCAGTGAGCAATGGGTGGTCATAAATAAGAAACAGGAAGCAGAGGTTCAGCCATGCATAAGCTAGAGATGAGTTAATTGAATAGACGGAAATGAGGTGAGTAAATCCACGTATTTGACGGGAAAGCTTCGATAATCCAGTGGCAGACGGGTTATACATAGCTTCTACGGATATGAAGCTTGTCTCCTGCACAGTGTTTGCCGATGACATTTCTCAGCATGGAAAAAACAATTCAGCGCTAGCAGAAGATTAGCTGCTGTGCGTTTGTGTTGTTTTGTTAGGAGCACATGACGGCGCTCTTATTGCTGAAGATATTTGCGTCTAAGTGGCTAACTAAATCCCCTGACGACGCGTTTTGGACAACTTCAGCTGCTGCGGCTTGCAAGAGACTGTAATAAACCAGCGGGAACAATATATAGAACTCTAGGGCTTCACTGGGTAAGATAGCCCCGCTGCTGATTTTTTGGTTTCCTCCACTGCGTTCCTATATGCTTTCGCTGCCCCCGAAGCGAACCACTGCTTGAAAAATGCCCAAATAACCCCGCTGCCACATTCCGGATGGGGCCTGCTAGGCCAATTTCCTCTGCTCGTAAATCCATTTCTCTCGCATTAATTGCAGTTCATTTACTAGCGAAACAACAACGGTGCCTTGTTGTAGGGGTAAGCTGCTACCATCACATAAGTCTTTACGTTGACTGTATGAAAGTGACAAGAAGTTAAATCGTTCCCGGACAAGTTTCGGAACTTCCAAACAAGTCCCGCAAAACCTCCAAACAGGCTGTGCGGAACTTCTGAACAGAACAGGGAAATTATGCGGAAATTCTGGAGTGAAATAATAGCGACGTAAAGAGAGAAAGAGGGAGTAAACCATATCCCGGATAAAGCAAAATTGACCAACATGAATCGATGGAAACCCATGCCCCTTATCAGAGGGCAGTGGCGGATGCAAAAAGAGGACGGGAGAGGTGGGGGGGGGGGGGGGGGGCGGGGGAAAAA
>JARK01001596.1:156227-177584 GCA_000688135.1 Ancylostoma ceylanicum
CAGTTGCCCTCTGGCACCATCTGTGCTCTGCAGTGAGAAAGTACTAAAGGCCCGGCCTAAGCGTTGACTATTATACCACCCATACCATACCATTCTGCCCACTCACCTCCCCTCCTGCGTGTTCTGCCTTCATTTATGTCTGTACGCACCGCACCCCTACTCTTTTATATGTTCAAGCTGATTGTTATCAATGGATCACTCACAACAAACAAAGATTGATAAACCATTCCCCGCGGTCATTCCAGGTTGAATCGGTCACATGTAGCTACAATTAGCTAATTCACTTAAAAGAATGATGAAATTGCTCTAACAGACGCAAGCGGTCTTCTTTGACCAGTCCTTTTTTATGGGGAGGGCATTCAGAGGGAACGGAGCAAAAATTGGCATGATCACAATTCTACTAGAACGGATGCGGAGTAAACTCATGCGAGCGAAGCGAGCATAGGGAAAAGTCTGGAAGTCCGGCGTCAGCCGGACGGCCAGACTGGTAGNAGCGGTCTTCTTTGACCAGTCCTTTTTTATGGGGAGGGCATTCAGAGGGAACGGAGCAAAAATTGGCATGATCACAATTCTACTAGAACGGATGCGGAGTAAACTCATGCGAGCGAAGCGAGCATAGGGAAAAGTCTGGAAGTCCGGCGTTAGCCGGACGGCCAGACTGGTTTCTTATAATCACTATACATATATGGTCGACGTTGGACTATGGACAACGCCTGCACTAAGGAAAGCATACGTAAGTTTCCTTCTTTTTCATTACATGAAATAAGGTCCTCCTCGCCAAACTGACGAGTTCCCGGGAGGACCTTAGTTACTTAACCTATTTACCCGTATATGGAAAAGGAAACGAAACGGGCAAATAGGATAACATTCCTTAATTTAAAATTTTTCTTCTTTTTTTGAATAGTACATATCTTTCCACACAGCAAATAATATTATTGAATGATTACTCACGATGCAAAGATGCCCGCTAGTCCCACTACGCTATCACAGCTGCCCATAACAAGGCGTAGAGAGAGCGTGGAAAGTATAATCTAGTACTGTACATAGTGTCCCAAAAGCCTCTGAATGTCTTCGAAGTGCTGTGCAAAGTTTATTTTAAAAGCATCTACGCCCAAATTGGGTAATTACAGCTGCCAGCTGCTGACAATAAACGACACTATCCTCTCAAATCTTCGGAGATCTCGAATATACTTCTTCTCCTAGTGAAAGGGAAGTGAAAATACCCCAGAGTAGAGTTGCTCTTACTAGGACATTGGCTCCCAGAATCCTCAGGACACATGGTGAAGTGGAAAAAAGTCGTAAGAAGGATGAGGAACATTTGTTGTGGTGGGCGTACGTACCCAGCCTGTGAGAAAACTTTGAGGTACGCATCGGCTATTCATCTAGCTGAAAGATTCATCGCCTGAAATAGAGATAGCTTTGGAAACTGTGACAGCAGTTTATCTCCTGCAGTCGTTACGACCTAAGCCTTGCCTTGAATCTTCATAGCCAGGTTCAACAAAAACAACTAGTTCTGCAGCGCTCACATTTGAACAATCATAATTTGATTACCAGTATGGGAACCTACAGAAATGCCTCCGTTTCTATCTCTAATCTCATTTCATGATATGATGATAGGTACGGACCATGCTAGAAATGCCTCTCTCCAGCATGTCCTATCGTAGAAAACAATAATCAGGGATTCCGCTGTGGAAAGCCCTGCTCCAGCAGTTTTGGAATAAATCTGCTAACATCTTAATTACACCCTTTCATCCGCAGTACCTCTAATAAACTTGTTTGTTCACCATCGCTCATTATTTAAGGAGCAAACTCCACTTGAACGATGACCAAAGACTTGTGGACCTTTCGTCACAGTAGTACAGCTTCAGCATTTCACCAAAATTGTTAGTTAACTCTATCCTGGCCAAAATTCCGACTTCCTCCTCCGTCAGAGCCTGAAAGTCAAAGTCACATGCAGGGATGAGCAGAAGTCATATTCGAACAAACCGAACTCGGAAGTCGGAAGTCGGAAGCCTAAAAAAAATCGGATTATCGGAAGTGCCGGAAGTCGGAAGTACAAAGAGTCCAACGTGTGTATGTAAATATGTAAACACCTTTATACAGTGTGTTCCCTATGTGCAGACGCATCCAGAAAACGCAGGTACACAGTTCCCAATAACTTCTTGAGAAAAACTATGAACATCAGTCGAATTAGCATGCCAGAAAACCCTAGTTCCAGCCGTTTTACTGGGAATTCTGGGTAGACGTGAACAGATTCAGCAGATCTTCGGTGTAGGCCAACTATCTGTTCTCCGTCCGCGACCGCAACCGACGCAAGAAGATGTATTTCTGCTTCAACGATCTACGCTATTATGAGCTACACTTTCGATTTTAGCGAATACAACAACCACTGCACGTACGTATGTAGCACAGTCGTTCATATGGGTGCACTTCTACACCTTGCAAATACATTTTTTCTGCTTAGCAACCATTCATACAATATGTTACGACTCGACGCCACTACTATATAATAAGAAAAAAAAAAACGAAAACATCACACCCAATTTCCGCTTAATTCACATGTCGCTGTAGTCAATTATGCACCAGGCAGTTGCAGGCTGTGAAGAAGGAAGGAAGTATGGAAGAAGTTTGCTCTGAAACGAAAAACCTAGTCATTCTCAAACGAAACTTTTTCTTATGGGCTATGTTCCAAATTCCGGTATTTTTTCTGTCCAGTTTCACCTGTTTTTTTTTATTCATTTAGGTGTAAATGTGCGAACTGTTGGCATTTTTCGTGGTTGTATTGGGTTTTCTGTCCTGTCAACAGGGCTTTAGCCACAAAATCGTATGATTGCGAGGCGACAGATGCCCAGTTCCGCAAGGCCAAAACAGCGCTCTAGGCATCCTTGCTTGGGAAGGGCATTTTTGTCATACCAACGCTTAGAAATTTGGCGTATAAACAAATGCACTCACTACCGAAACGCATTCGAATAACTAGAATTTTCGCTTCAGAGTGGTCGTAGCCTCTTTGCCTTCATAAGAAGAGATTTGCAAGATGGAAATTTTCAAGCAACATTCTGCAAAACCGAATTCATTTCCAGAAAAGACTGAAAGAACCAGCAAATACGTAACCAGGAAAAAGCCGATTGTTTAATTTTGCCATCCAGAAAGCAACGTTTGTTTAATGGAATGAGATAGATGCCATTATTTCAGGAAATGTCGGCTCAATCGAAAAAAACTTCAATAATTTCCGCCCATTGTCGAAGGTAAGCAACCAACGATCACCTACAAAATTGGAAAGGAGAGAGGAACAAAAGTGGAGAGCCATTGAAAACATATTAAAAAAGGGCGTTAGTTAAGGAAAGTCGTCCGTGCAGCGGAAAATATCATCATTTGAAATTGAAATTTTAAGCATTGCAGAACGAGAGTGGGATGATAATTTTCCGGAGTAGTCGCCGAGAATTCGCTGACATTCTAATATTTCCCGGGATTGTGCGCACAAATCGTTCGTATATGTATACTTTCTGCTAATGTCAAACCGTTTCAAGAAAAAGTCTGCTTTAAGCATTTCTATCAAATCAGAGAACTTCGGCTACACTCAGTTACAGATCAAATGAAAATCGAGCAGTCAGTTAATTTTTCCAATTGAAGGTGAAAACCGCAAATAGGCTTAAAACTATCTAGCGCTAACCCTGCAGACTTATCTCCTCCATGTTTCAGCCATTTTGTATGGGTTTGAGAAATTGAGCCTTTTCACACGTGAACGAACAGAGGGGCCATATGTGAGACGTCAGGAAGGCTAGCACACCAGAAATTGCGGATGTAATGTTAGTTTTTTACGATTTTGCTGCTTGCGAATAAATGCGAATGGAACAGGGAATTGTAGAAAGCTCTGAGCGCCTTTTGTAGGCTACTAGCCATGATTCCATAAAACGAATTATGTGTTTGAAAAGCCTTTTTAAAAAATCAGTCTCGCATTTTTCCAAATGGGATCGCAATCGAAATGTATACCAGCAGAAGTTTTCGGATTATTGCGTGACCTAAGAGCTGGATCCCAGAGTGAAGCTTGCGTTCAGCACTATAGTCGATCCCAGACATCCAGCTAAACCAATGAATGTTACCCTATCTATCGAAGGCATCGAGGAGCAGAATGCAAAGTCAAACCTTTGTGATGCAATTACGATGATCTCTGTTTTTGCTGATGCAAAAGGAATTTCACAGACTGTCGGAAGGATTACGATCACCCAATCATTGCCAGTATTTGAAGAAACATCAAAAGCGAAGTTCAAGAAAAGCGCTCGGATGTAACAGGAGAAAAAAGCATTGTATTTCTAGTATAACTATTCAATCAAGCACCTTTACGCAGTGAATATTCGCAAAAACGCCTGCTTTTTTCTCTGCCAGTGCCCTGTACTTCTACCTGATGAAGAAGCTCAAAGCCCCCTGTCTAAGAGGTGATTAAAGGGGAACGACTAGCTTATTCTGGTCGTGCTTGGGCACGTCAGAGACTTTCGAAATTTTCTCCCCAACGAAAATTGAAAAGAGATTGGATCCAAAGTTTTGCAGTTTGGAACATTTGGGCTAAGATATTATTAAGTGATTGAATCCGGTTTGTTTCCTTTCAAATTTTTTCCGAAGGCTTTCGAACTCGTCCTCGTACTGGTGTGATCTGCAGTCTTGGAAGAACTGGTCCATTGGTTTTGATGGAGGTCTATGAATAAGATGAAATAAACAACTCTCCAAATACATTAGAGTGAACAAAAGTGTCGTGCCCCATTACGATAACACTTAGCCGAATAAAAATTAGATTACAGGAGAGAAATTATGACATTTCAGATAGTTGTACCACGCCCACCGCAATTGGCCGGTCGACCAGCATCTTTTTTCTTCTTTGTAAAACCACTTAATGAAATAACTCATTGTTGACGGGAATAACAAGGTAAGTCTAACAAGGTTATTGGATTACTGGGACGGTTATTCGAACTGTTTTTATTGCAGGGAAAAACCGCAATCGCTCCGTGCAAGGAATCAGAAATTGTTTTATCAAATTGTGCGTGTCGAGTAGAATAATTTCACCAATGAAATGACGTGATGTGTGGGAGAGCTATGCCTTCTTGTCACTTATAGGCGCTATTACAAACATAAAGTCATAATCACAAAAATACATTCTGGAGAAGGTTATTTAGAGCTCGATGGAGCAAATTTTACCTACACTCAAGGATAACAACGCTGACAGACTAATAATACATGACAAAATGTTACAATTACAATATGTGGTTCTGGTAATACTGTACTGCAACGAATAAGAAAAACGGTGGCGGAACTGAAATAGCTATTGTAGTGGCAGGCAATCATGTAGCCTGACCTTTCCTTACACTAGACGTTTCCACGGAAACAATCTAAGAGGAATTTCTACTACTGACTTCTACTTCACTCTCACTCCTACTCACTTCCTCTACTTCTAGACAATATGAACAGTGCTCTCTAGTGGAAGAAAAGTGAGCTGCGTATGTGCAATGGCGAAAGGATGAGCTAAACTCCATTCAGTAGACATTCCAGGCTGTCAATGAAGAACTGACTTCTTCACATTTACTCACAAGAACCCTTATGTTCAACCTAATATGATCGAACGCAAAAATTCGGTTCGGTTGAAAAATAGCGGTGATATTTGCATATACAGTTGCCATCGATGGCGGTGACCCGCCTGCGGCCTCGAAAAGCACGCGGCGCGACCGTGCCGCACACGATAGAATTGTCGCCGCGGTGGCGAATCTGGGTTTTCTTGATAGTTGTTCATCAAATTTGATGATAACTAATAGGAAAACCAACTGACTATCAAGAAAACCCCATAATTTGATGTCCCGGAGAGGATTTCTGCTAGAGCGGCGCGGTCGCGCCGCGTGCTCTTCGAGGCCGCAGACGGGTCACCGCCATCGACGCCCACTGTATGTACGTTATTTGTGATACTAGTATATGTATGTAGCATACGATCGCGTCGGTAGAATGTGAAAATTTTCGCCGGATTCGCGGAACTTGCGAGAACTAGATTAAGCTGTACTTTAATGGCCTTCGGTAGTTCGATTAGATCGTACTATTCAAGGGACATGTTGGCCTCCCTTGCGTCTAGATGATGCTTCCTACAAAGAAAAACGCTGTCATTTCTAAAGAATTTCCATTACTAACCCTTTTGAAAGGGTTACCGGTCATAGCGTTAAAAAATGTAATAGCATTTGTTGCATGTTTTACTTGAATACAAGAGACCGATGGAAGTTTTGATGATGAGTATATAATAGTATGGACAGGAAACACCCTTGGAGCCGAGACCACGTTTCCGTGATTTGCCTTTAAAGGCAACACTGGCGCTGGTTTTCTTCGATGGCAACGTAATAACATTCCCAAGTCGAGGAAATCTATAGTGGAGTTTTCATGAAAATTTCATATCAGAAAAGGAACCCATAACTGTGCGGAATCATGAAAATGCGCGGGTCATCAATGGGTTAACGATCTGTCGTAAAAGTCCAGTGCACTCCTCTTTTTTAAGAACTATGATATTCCGGTAATTCTTGCAAGAGTTAATTAATGTTGCTAAAAATTCGACATGTTGCAAGGGAACACCACGCAATGAAATTTCAAACACTCCTCCGATTGAGGGGTCACGATGTTGGTGAGTGAAGAATCTGCCGTCTTACTGCTGGAGAAGGGTAAGTCCGAAGATAAAGAGGTCCCCCAGACATATAAATTGTTATTTTGGAAAAGTGCATCGCCATTAAAGCAGGGGAATTTGCCCAAAGACGCATCACCCTACACTAAGCGCTGCATAAGCACCTCAATATTTCTTCGGGATATATGAGAGTATCAGAGTCCCAAAACGCTTCCCGAAATGGCTCATAGGTAAGAAGGGTGCTTCGGACACATAAGTGACATTCCCACCCGGAACTCTAGGGAGCGATATTTTTCAGATATCACGGTACACACAAAAAATGTACAAATGAAGGGCTAATTTATTTCTCTGACAGAAACCCAAACTATATTTCGCTCCTTTCTCACGATCAGCAGAATAGAGGAAGGTTCAATATACCTTTCTGTTAAAACTCAGTTTTCCAGCAGGATTTTGTTTTCGAGCAGCTTTCTTCGAATTGGATTATTGAAAAAAGCGAGTTATTGTGGCAATTTTTCTTGCTAGATCCCCAAATCTTCAAAGGGTATGAGAACACACCCACACATTTACCCACAAAATAACGTAGGGTGAGAACTTTGCTGAACACAATCAGCGAATCGCGTATTAGTAATTGAGAAATTCTACTAATCTTCCTCTGATCCTTGATTTGTCCACTACATATATAAATGCTGATACTTGAATTGTGACAAATCTACTGACCACTAGGAAATCTACTAGGAAAAAATTGGCTTGGCACAGGGTGCTGATATTAACTGCGAATTCAAAAATATTCGCGTCGGCGATTCCACTGTTATGGGGGAACGTACAACCCACACGAAACTAATTAAGTGACTCGAATTACGCGACAAAGCCACGAAAACAGGGTGCTGTTTTTTATGCTTTATTACGCGCCCCTTGACGCCTGTGGGTCCCACCACGTGGCTGCCGGGCGAGTATGTGCAAATGACAGAGACTGCGTAAGCTGGAGCAAACGAACACGAAAAGGGGTCCACATTGACATCAGCGTCCACATCAGCATCCTGCAGGTCGGTGGCAATTTTTTGTGTTCTAGATACTGATACGATTTTCTAGTAAGAATGAAATCTCCGTGATTGCTGTCTTCAAGGAATTTCTGAGAAGAATTCGCTTTATACCTTAAAGTGGAGAAGCAGAGTTTGGGACAAACAGGCAAACTTTCATTTGCCAAGCCTTAGGTACAAGAAAAAGCCAACATGCAGGATGACTCGCATGCTTAACCAACGAAGCTAAAGAGAAGCAAACCATTATTGGTTTCGATTAATTTAATTTTTGACGAGACTGACAAGAGATGCTCCCTAATGGCAGTAAAAGCGACCACTTCAGCCTTTTCGTAATATCCAGTCTGACTTCGGAGAATGAAACAGTTTGTGAACTTCCAATACATGGATCGTCGACAGTTTCGTCGTGGAATTTTTTCGAGAATCAGAGAAATAACCCAGGTAGAAAATGTCGAAATAATACAGCATTATAATAGTACTGTAAAATTTTGCAGTCCGTACGATGCTCAGGGACCAATTTTTGCAATGATAAGATGGTACCCCGCTGCGAATGTGGCCTAATTCGAAAGAACGGTTGCTTGGTTGAAGAAAGGCTACCTACGGGCCAGTACAGCGCGCTGTGACGAGGCAGGGAGCGAGAGTTCCAGCACGGTTTATGGGTTGCCGCAGACAGCCAGAGTGCCGCGTTGCGGCAGACTGTGCTAGTTCGTTGTGCCCTCGACAGTGAAGTTACCTGTGAGAAGGATTTTCTTAAAAGTAACCATCTACTAATTATTAATTGGCAATTTATGTGTGTATGTGAGTCTGTACACGAGAACCAGCCATCAAAAACGAAAAAAATACCTATACCATCGTGTTCAGCGCGTCGAGTTATGTACGAAAAGGTTGCGAATTTTGATTTCTACCTTGATTTACAGGTGTTTCGGGCCACTTCTGTCGTGTTCAGGCATGTTATGGATCGACTGTTGTGTTTACCACAGTTTGAATGAATGAGATAAGCTCAGACACTATAAAAGGGAGGAGATGGGTAGGATCTCTTTATGTCGAAGAGGAGGAGCCAGGAAGGCGAAGAAGGACACGGATGAGGGGTGACGCTGTAGGGCTTGGCCGGCGCCCATGAGGGGTGATAATGCTATGCAAGGGATCCACTTTTGCGGCAACGGTGCGCCGGCGTCCAAAAGTGGGGGAGGAAANGAAAATGTTGAAAATTTTGATTTTTACCTTGATTTACAGGTGTTTTGGACCACTTTTGTCATGTTAAGACATGTTAAGGACCGACTGCTGCGTTTACCACAGTTGGAATGAATGAGATAAGCCCAGACACTATAAAAAGGAAGCGATGGGTAGGATCTCTTCATGTCGAAGAGGAGGAGCCAGGAAGGCGAAGAAGGACACGGATGAGGGGTGACGCTGTAGGGCTTGTTTCGATCCCGAGGACGTAGATGATGACTTGAGCTGCGGCGTAGGAATCCTTTATTGGTGCATGGGCCACGGAAGCAAAGAAAGCATTTGCTGAGCGCTTATATAGGAATTAACATTGACAGACTCTCCATTGTTACTGTGCTCTCTAAGGACAGTCCATATGATTCGGCTGAATGGAATTTAAGTTTACAAGTTCATATTGGCGGTGAATAAGCGTTATTGGCGGAGGAAGGCAGATGTTGTCAAATGAATAGGCGAGAAAGGCATTAAAGTTTAGAAGAATGCGAATATGCGATTTGTTAAACTTCTGTAATGGTGCAGAAAGGGCTTGGCTGGCGCCCATGAGGGGTGATAATGCTATGCAAGGGATCCACTTTTGCGGCAACGGTGCGCCGGCGTCCAAAAGTGGGGGAGGAAACGGGTTCAACTGCGGGACGAAGGAGCGCCAGCATCTAAGAGCGGGGGTATACCTGGAGACGGGACTAACGGTGTGATAAGGGTGCGCCGGCATTCTAAAGCGGGGAAATGCCTGGAGTCGGGTCCAACGGTGTGATAAGGCTGCGCCGGCGTCCAAAAATGGGAGAAAGCCTCGAAACGGATCCAACGGTGGGGTGAGGGGCGCCGGCGTCTGGAAGTGGGTAAGCGCCTAGAGACGGGTACAACGGTCCTACACAAGGGAAGACGTCGCTCGCCTGTTGCACAGCTGTGGAAAGGGCGCCTCGGAGCCAGAAAGCTCGAAGGTGCAAAAAAAACGAGAGTTTTGATAAATGAGGAATGACCGGCGTGATGTGAGAGAGATTCCACATGAAGGCAACACGAGCGGAGCGAGCACGAAAAGAAGCCTGAGAGTTCGGCGTCAGCCGGACGATCAGGCTGGTCACTTATAATAGCAGGCTTAGTCTGTAAGTCTCTGTGTAAGTGTGAATGTGTGTCTCGGTATCGTGTGTCACGAAATTCTACGATTGGTCAGTGATGGTGATTGTGAGGTCATATAAAAAGGGTAGGAACCGGTGTGGTGTGGTGGACTGGGGTAGGAAGGAGATCAAGGAGAAAGTCAGGTGGTGTGCAACGAGTGTACCGATAGGATTTCCACGTGCGACTATCTTTGAACCTCGGCATTCTATTAGATTGTAATAATACCTCGTATATGGCTCACATCTTTAGATATTACGATCTAATGTACCGATAGAGATGAGTTGCTCTGGAAGAACGCCGCGAGACGNCTTGATTAATGTGCAGTTGCCGGTGTGGTGTGAGGGAGATGCCACATGAAGACAACGCGAGCGGAGCGAGCACGAAAAGAAGCCTGAGAGTCCGGCGTCAGCCGGACGA
This sequence comes from Ancylostoma ceylanicum, assembly GCA_000688135.1. NCBI lineage: Eukaryota > Metazoa > Nematoda > Chromadorea > Rhabditida > Ancylostomatidae > Ancylostoma > Ancylostoma ceylanicum. Next base: position 166,656 of record JARK01001596.1, read on the forward strand.
TCAGGCTGGTTTATAACATAATATAAACTTCGCAGATTTTTTTTTCATTTTTAGATTTTTTCGCTATTTGTTATCGTTTTGCTATCGTTCTGCCACCAAAACAGCAATTTCCCCAAGTTACAAGCTTGCACGGCCTGTACGAAGCCTACGGATTTTTGTGTCGAACCGATAAAGATAGCGCTACCGATGCATGCCTCTCTTGGCATTCAATTGAGACTCGAGGAATCACCGAAACCGCTCGACCAGTTGTGTCTTGCATGAAAACGTTTTGTTTGAAAACGCTGCTCATTAGCTAACGTCAAAGTTCAAGAATGGTGAATTTGGTCTCGGAAACAGCAACCACTCCAACGGGCCAAGTTATTCCTACGAAGACCGGAGAGTATTCAGAGAGGAAAGAGGCGTTCGACTTGGACATTGTTGCAACTGTGCCATCAAAACATGGAAGTTCACTAAAAAGAATCCAACCGCAAGGGAGAAGTCATCATGGATCATGATATATTGCCTTTCCAAAAAATCCTTGCCTTACGCTACACTGCGCGTCGACTGGGCTACGTCGCAGCACGTATGATAATGCATAGGAGGCGCGGCGCGGCTCAGCAGACTGGCGGTGTATGCCGGAGGCAAGTATTTTTTTGGAACGACTGTATGTTGCATCGCGCACTATCAACCTCCTCGAAGCTCCTCTTCCCTACAGAAGCGCGATTAGATAGTTCTTCTGCATTTGTGATCCACTTTCGTTACATCTTCAAACATCATCGGATCCCTTCTTCTCTGTTAGAGCAGATGTTGTTCTTTTTTTGACTTGGATTCGATTCTCTTCTTAGCGATAAAAACTGGGAAAATAAATGCTCATTGAAGGCACTGTCCCACCTCATATCCGTGTTTGAGCTATCATCAGATTGCCCACCTCGATGTGCAGATTCGGGTGACGTACATAAAAGGTTCCGAAATGGCCTCTAAACCCATTTCTCAGTATAAGTTCTTGCTAGTTTCTAAAAATATGCTGACGTGTCAAGCTCTGCATCGCTGTTGAGCTCATTGATCATGCAAGCTGACTTCCTGGCTCACACTGCGGCTGCAGCAGCGGCCAGCACAGCTTGGAGCGATCCGCCTCCCAGCTCCAAAAGTAGTCGCTTTTATCCTTGTAAAGGCAGGGTTTTCGTCACATTAGTATAAACTTCCTTCTTCTTATATACTCCCATTGGTATATATATTTGGAATCAGAAGGGCGTGAAGATTGAGGATCTTGCTATCTGCAATGAGTAAAATGAGCTGGGACACTGCCTTTAACAAATACGCAATCACACACTCAAAGAACAAGTGAAGCGCTGTCAAATAGCATGGAACTATTTACTAGTGAACAGACAAAAGGAGAAAAATTAAGAGTGGTAGAAACTGTGGGGATTTAACACCCAATGAAGAGTCCGTCTCTCTGGTGCAATGGCAATGGCATATTGACTGATGTTTATATGTTTCTGTGCCTACGAGGTTTTTTAGGTGGAACGTTTATTAGCGGCCTGACGTTTCGGCTCTATCGCNTTGCACAGCTGTGGAAAGGGCGCCTCGGAACCAGAAAGCTCGAAGGTGCAAAATACGAGAGTTTTGATGGATGAGTAATGGCCGGTGTGGTGTGAGGGAGATGCCACATGGAGGCAACGCGAGCGAAGCGAGCACGAAAAGAAGCCTGAGAGTCCGGTGCCAGCCGGACGATTAGGCTGGTAGTACATGATATGGTGATGCCATGATGAATGAATGGATGCAAACATCACTGATTGGATCAACCAATGTGTATTCAAAAAATTTGTGGTCTAATCATTCCAAGCTGTTGATAAAACAAGTAACAGCTCGGCCAGTATGCATGGGACGTCTGGATATAGTAACTTAGCAGCTGCATAGGTCGTTGTTATGGACTAAAGAGAAGAAAGAATTACGAAAAAGGATGCCTCAACTGCCGGAAAGTTCTCGGAAGAAACTGGAGGTCACTAAAATGGTAACCAGGATAGCCGATGAGGCGTAAATGTGGTCAATTTCGGATCACAACCGGCCGACGACGTGGACCCAACCCTCCCCCCCCCCCCCCTCCTGGGGAGCGAGGGGAAAGCCCCGTGACAGAAGGGTTTTAGCAGGNGTATCATTTCCACGATCCTAATCTCTTCTATCACAGGTTCATTTTGATTAATTTCGAGCTGGCGAAGTCTGGCCCCTCCTCCTGTGGAGCGAGGTGAAAGCTCCGTGACAGAAGGGTTTTAGCAGGTAGTGTTTATGCTTGTGTCACTTCGAAACAGCAATGATGTTTTGCAGTTCTTGTTTTTGAGGCGAGAACTGGGAAATTTGAGATGGAGCTTCGAGAACCTTGTACACACCACCTGATGTAGACAGAAATTGAAAAGGACAAGCATGGTGTTGTAGGAGAAATAGAAAAGTTAAAGGTTAGGAGGGGTCGACAAGAAAGACCAACAATCGGAAGTTAGTGATTAACGTGTCAGCAAATTAGCCTTCACCACAGGAAATGGCATGAGCTGGTAGACGGGAGCAGGAATGCAGGAAATAACTACAGGGTGACAACAAAGTCTTTGGCCAAAGGTTTGCCGCAGTTATTTCTTGAGCCGTGCAGGGGAATCCCGCGATATTGTATTCGTGTTGACTGCTCAACTGTCCCCAACATACATGTACAATTTCGTGTTCCGCAGTTCTGTCTGGATCTTTTACGGGTTGCGGACAGGAAACGAGGTGAAGATGGAAAATCCCGCTAGTAGAGCCTTGATGACGTCTCTTGCGGGAACATCTTTCAACCGATCATTCAAATCACTAAATTTCTATGTAGTATTTGGGAGAATAGAAGCTCTCTCCTAGAGATTTCCAAGCTTGAACTGATTTTATGGGCCGGAAAAGGCCAATAGATTGAAACCTCTACCTGTTGCCACTAAAAGTCGCAAAACAACGGGCAAAAGTGGACTAGACGAAACCCTATGAAATATGTTATTGAATAGGCTTGAGCACATCTGGTAAGAATAGAAAGGGCATTTGACAGAAGTTTTACATCACGTTTTAGTAGAAAAAGCATCACAACGTTGGTTCAGATCCCCCATTTCCTCACTTCATCACATCTACCATATTTGCTGTACGATCAGCGTACGCTCTGAAAATAATATCCCCGGATCTGCGATGTACAGGCCAGAAAGCACAGAATTAGGCCTAACTTTTCCTGAGACATCAAGTTCCTCACTCTAGAACTAAGATGAAAACGAGCCCATAATTGACAGACTAACTTGCGGACATCTTGCGTTGCAATCGTCGAAGGTTTTTTCGACTCTCCGGGCAAGCAAAGGGAGATATCCAAAATCCAAGAGCGTTTTCTTAAAACGCATGATTTTTGCGTAGTTCACGTAAATTTTCAATTGAGTGGCGACAGCACACATCTCTGTCTTCCAGCAATATTACCTGCGGTGAGCCACACAGGGCTTCTAAGATCAGCTCAGACTCTCCAGCAACTGGTGCCGTCCGTCTTGCTCTTATTATTAAAATGGGTAAAGTTAAGGCATTAATTGATTGCTGCTCGGTTGAACATCTTGAACATGCATGATCTGTGGAGAGTGACAAGGAACCTGGGAATGAAGGTGAGAAACACGCACAAAGGAAGAAATATCTGTTGTCAACTTGGGCAGAATAGCCCTGACTTGGACCAACACAGTGACATAAATCGTTGCCGCCAGTGTATCGTCGTGAGTGGTTAGAGAACGAGTTATCTTCCTCCCCCTCCCTTTCAACTCCAGGGTTGGGAGAGGGGGGGAGGGGTGCTGCGAAATGAAACTCCTCCCTATAACGAGAAAAAAACCTTTATACAGTGTAGTTACTGGATGCAGTAATACAGAACAAAATGTTTGGTACACTGACAATGCGAAAAAGTATAATAGTTATGGTCAACTAAGCGGAAACAACTACCGGAAACCAGTACTACTCGTTTATGTTGACTGGTTGATAGGAGGAGGGGAATTGCGCTCGAAAATCGACGTATGGTAATTCAGATCAGTGGCGGGCAGATGGCAAAGGAAATGCGCTAATCCGTGCGATGGCTCGACGTACGCATATGGAACGAATTCCATTAGCGTCATGTGTCTTCTTAAAATGTACTAAAATTAATGTGCCATTGTGATGGTTGCTTGCCCTTAGTTGAAAGCAAGTACAGAGTGATTTTCGTCTAATTAACATCGAGGAAAGAATCTCTTGGTATTAAGACACGACAAGAACAGGAAAAAGTAGCACAGAAAAACCAAACCCCACTGGGGATCAGCTGGGAAAGAAAGAAAGTTTATGACTTCTTTGCTGGAAAAAATTCTAACCGCCCAAGATAAACCTGGGAACCTGAAATTCTTTCCGAAATCTAATTATATCATACCTGCAGGTCATGATGAAAAAAAATCAAGGAACAAATCAGATGGCTTAATTCAAGGAGATATAAATTATGGCAAACTCGAGTGGTCCGGACCTGGTGACACGTTCCACACCACATCATAAACCAACAGTGAAAACAGTGGTATGCGGTAATGCAATATGCGGATACCCAGACAAGCACATGGTGTGTCACGTGTGAGCAGATCCAGCCCACTGATTTCTGGCGCACATTTTGCATATTTCATGAATGAGTGGTTGTACTACACATCCCTCTACCCCCGCAAAAATTGCGACACCTGAATGAGCATAATTTTCTATGTATATGCTTTGGAACGTGCAGGAGATGTCCAACTAAGGAGCTTTTGAAGCACTTCGTTTTCTTAGGACAATACCTTCAAGCCTTTTTGTTGTTGAAGGTAACTTCAAAAGATTTGAACATAGAACCTATCCTTACTTACAAGATTTTGAGTTGTAGAGGACAATCACGAACCAGAACCTAGCCAAACACACAGCTACCGGCATTAGTCCATGTTGGGAATTTTCGTCACATTATCACTTCTCGGGATTATAACTCAAACTTTTTCCCATTCTCATTATAATGTTTCGTTTCGAATGGAGAATGTTCTATTCTATAGCGGCTAGAGGAACAACAGTACAATCAGTAGACGTTTCATACAGTGTAGTTATTCGTGACTGGTACATCAATAATCATAGGTTTCATGTTCTTTTGAATTTTATTTTAACAACAAAGAAGGAATAAAAAACAAAAATGCAAAAAGGATGCACATGACAGCATCCAAACCCTCGACCCTCTGCCTAACAGTCCAGCATCCCCACAACTCGACCACCATGTCGCTGCCCGAAGGGTGCTGCAATGCACACAGCAACTCAGACATTCGTGGGGGTGGAATGCAGGTGGAAATGGGTCCACCCCCAGTTGTACCTGGGGGTGGACCCAAAATCGTGGGGCACCTACCCCCGACAATTGAAAGACGTTCCCCCACGTGCCCTCGCAGCTGTCCCCCGAGCGCGTTATTGGGTTTCGGTGGATGGGGGGACGACCAGGGTTATGCGCAACACGCTCTGCTCTTCTTGGACGTCCAGATATGCTCCCTCAACTCAAAAAATGGGCGGAGCGATGGGGGTCCTACCTGCCCGTCACCCCCACGAATGTCTGAGAATGTGGTGGGATATCTGTTTTTTTAGCACTCGGGGCAAAAATGAAATATATGCTGGAGGATCTTGTCAAGCAAAGATTCAGGCCAGTTAGGTTTCATTCCGATCTCCCAGCCTGGCCTCTCGCACTACCGTTGTTAGCTAGGTGACTAAAAGAAGAAATATTGATGACTCGTTAGGATCTCTTTAGGATGGGGAGTTGTTGTGCGTGCTGAACATTCTGAACGTACTCATCTGATTGTCACAAAATCTACGCCTCTGTGCGTTTTGGAAGGGAAAAACCTAAGACTGCTTACATTCTACGGTTGCTATCATACGTGCAGACTTCACAATGCGGCAGCATAAGAGGAAAGGGATTGAGAGGGAGAAATGAAATTTCCGAATGGCGGAGGTTGAGGGCCTTGCCCAGCGATTTATGGTTTTTTCCTTCAAAAATTAGCCACGGAAAGAATTAACCAAAAGTTTGGGGGTTAATAAAGTAGCCATAAGAATTACGATTAAAGATACTTCAATACAAAGTTCTACCTTCTCCATAGATTGATCTGATCTTTAGACCCCTCGTCTAATCTTCGAACCAATATTGCTCTTTGGAAATGCATATTGCTTGATGGAAGGATAGGCAGGTGTGTATCATGATTTCGTTAGAATTTGTGATTTATCAAAAGGAATAAAAAAGTAATTTTTTGCAGAACCTCTGATATTCTCTGAAAGCGCTGGAGAGTGAGGAGTTCTTTGAAGCATTTTGATCAGCTTGAGAAATTGAAATCGAGGTGCGAAAAATGTATTAGTGTTGAGGGAACATTCAATTGACAACAATAAAATTCCGCTGCCGTAGACCTTCTAGAAATGTGTAGCGTAGGCTGGAAGCGTTTTGATACCTCTATAACATAGAGCTGGATTCCCGTTCACAGTCTCATCTTACATAATTGGAAATTATACCAAATTGAGAACCTTATTCGGATGATGATTTCACTGTGTTGATAATTAGGCCCACGAGAGAACGTGTACCTTACCAAATATGTACCACTCAGGCGGCGAAGACGTTGACTAATCAAGTTCCTTTGTTAATCACGGTTGAGTCAAATGTTCAAGGTGCTAATCAAATTCTATCGTCAATTTCAGTTTGGAAGAAATCGTTCAACACAGGGTGGAGAGCAAGTTAAGGAAAAGAAGAAGACGGTGTGGGATCCGCTGTGTAATCGCAGCACACTTGTGTGGAGTAACTTTCAATTAAGAACCAGTATTGCCGTACAAAACATCACAGTGGCGTGCGAAAATACAACGAATCGCCGTTCAATTTACATGCATTCGCTAACTCGAAACAGATCCGGGGGTCTCAAAAATTCTATAAATGAACAGAGAAGGAAAAGTCTTTCAAGGTGTAGACTTGGTCCCTGATTACTGTAGGGAAGCATGAACTGATTGGGCTATGAAAGAAAGGATGTATAATAGCTTTTTATGCTCCAAAACGTGCTGTGCATGTAGCAACAATGATTTCTTCTTCATTAACTACGTTGTTCATGAGGGAAGCAAACACATGAAATGGTCTGGAGAATCGTTGCTGTATGTAATATTCTGCCCATGTAATGTTCCGCTTACCATGCGTTGGTCTCTTGGAACAGTTATTAAATGTGGTAAATTCCACCTTACTACTGGTGGATCTCTTGATTTGATACTATGTAGATCTTGGCCACAATTCGTAGGAAAAAATGGTTGTTGCATGATAAAAATTCTCGGCAATAGCTGTGGTAATTTTCAGAGCTAACGAAGCCTCTTCTGAGAAGGGTAAAAATATCCATCTCTGAACAAGTCGGTGGCAGCGAAAGAAAAGTGGAAAGAGACTATGTTAAAACACATCCTTCATTCCTTCCTAACGCTTTTCCTTTTTTTATTTTGCAGCACTATGTTGTGTTGTTGTATTGTGTTGTTTCTGGAAATTTCGTACTTGCCCCTTTTCCATTATTGCTACATTATTTTCCCTACATGTCCCTTTTCTATCTCCTATAAAATTCATGTTCCTTGCAGAGAACTGTGGTCATTACGGAAACCTTTACTGGGTATACAACGAGGTCAATTTTTCAAAAGGAGCGGAATCTCTCATGCCGGACAGAATTTCGCACGCCCAATACCTTGTCGCCGACAGGGTATGGCTGCCAGAAAACGGGTCATATATGGAAACGGTTTTTTACTATACAGTACCGGCCAAAATTATATAGCCTTTTTAACTTTCCTCCATAACTTCTGGTAACGTGAAGCTTAGAAGTCCAAATTTTTATGACAGCTGTAGACGATCAAGTGTGATGGAAGAGTGTTAAAACCCAGCCATTCCGTGAGCGACTCTTCTTTAGAAAAATTTTTTGTGAATGAAGATCAAAATCTGTGATTCGGTGGTATCCATAAACGCTCCCAGAGTGGCTTTTGTAGTTGAAATCTCACCATAAATAAATGTTTTATGATGGAATATACTCATATCTAGTAGAATGTGTGAGTTCACGGGTCAGTGATTATGACATGCCAGGCCCACTTGAGGTCAATTAACAGTCGCCTCCGATAAGTGCTTTCGTCAATCCAGCTAATTTTTTTCTTGACAAATTTGAGGTTTGCGCTGACTCCTATGACTCCTCGTACGAAGCCAAATATGTNAGTAAATGGTTGTCTTGACCGTGTTATGATTTGTTAGATATTCTAGTCTCGTTGTGTTCCTTTCTCGTTTCCTTTTCTTTCTAGCATTTTATCAGCAACTTTTAATGACACACCTTTATGGTGTGTTAGGACTGTGAATTAAACTCAGTAACTCTTACTACAGTCCCTTTGAAAAATCCAGGTGACGAGCGTGGCGCCAAATTCAAACGATTGGAAAGTAGCCCGGTCGTCTCTGAACCTCGACATGGTTGGGCAGTATAGTTCATGGATGAGAAAATATATGGAAATATGGTGACAAACAAAAGAGTTCGGAAACATGGGGATCATCCAAACTCTACTTTTTTTGTTCGGCCCGAATTCTGATTGAAATATACCTAATAGGGCAATACGCCACGCTGATCAAGAATATGACAACAATTCTGCACGACCATTGTCGGCTTAATGATTTTATCAATTTCTCGTGCGTTTTGCTCCGTCATGGTGGAACGATGTTCAGGGGAGCCATCTAGCATGCTAGATATGGATGGAGACTTGAGCACAACAATACCTTGGGAAAACATTGACAAGGTAATATACCTGCAAACGCCATGTTCTTTATATGTTCTTTATTCCAATCACATAAACCCTAAAGAGTGCGGGTAACTGGGGTATTCACGATAATTTTTATGTCCAAGATTCTGAGCGTACGTAAGATTCTCACCGATGGTTTCAGTGAGGGAGTCATCATCCTCTTTCCGCGGAAGCGGCGACGTCACTGTGGCAGTACTGGAGAAGCGACAGAAGTTGTAGGTTGCAGTCGAGCGACATGCCGCGCTTGCAACTGCTGTACACACTACATAGATACATGTCCTCATCCATTTATTAGGTTGTTGCAAATCGATGTCGGATTTTCGGACCACGAACTTTGGAATAATTTTTCGGAAAGTAAAATGGTGCTTTCACCATACTTTTGTGCTTATTCTAAAGCACATTTCTTCCTCAACGTCAACGCCGTTTTGAAAGCACTGGTAGGAGCTATCACCAGGAGATATGTTTAGTATCTCGGAGGTGGCTTTGAGGTTCATTATTCCACTATTTCTGGGGCCATCGGAAAAATGAGCATGATGGAAAAACTGAACAAGTGGATCCAGTTCGAATGTCCTCCAGTATTTCACAGTGGCTCAAGACCACACTTTTCACTCAAGACGCTCTGGAAGTAGATGCAAGCGGAGATCAAGACTCTTCCGTATTTGCCTGACACAACGGACTGTTCCCCTACCGATGACCACAAATTCAAGCGGTGGGACTCATCCCTAAGAGGAAGAATAATCTGCAAAAATACGTTAGCTCAAAACGATCTTGCCGCTTTTCCTGGATCCGAAGAGCTTGGCTTTCGGCCTAGTGGAACGAAAATTCAGCGGAAAAATGGAGAGGATGTGCTGATTCAAATGAGTGCAAAAGCAGCAGGAAAGGTTCAGTTTTTGCCGAGTTACGACAATTCAAAGTCCAACTGTCAAAATCCGACATCGATTTTGCAACAACCTAATAGAATCGTCTATTCTCTATCATTATGATACGTCCTTAATCTCACTACTTCGATGTTGTCCATAATTGAGCCTCTGGTGAATAAATGAACAAATAATCGAATAGATAGATAGAAAACAAACAGATAAGTGCATATTCCAGTTTAAAGCTTAACCTAGTACTCCTTCTAGAATGCTCCCTTGAACGCTTCAACCAACTAATTGCCTAAAAACTCTATCTAGAAGAGATAATATTTTCTGGGCAAGTGCAACGACTGATATTACAGAAATGTAGTCGTAAAGCAGATAATGCAAAAAATTCATTGTAGTGTAATCAAGTGATTGCCAAAACGACATGTCATTTGTAGTATTTCCCATGTACCTTCTCTAATTTTCAGAAGTTTCTTCTAATATCACTGAACTAGCCCTGTACTCCGTATGAGAATGTTAGATTTTAGGCCAAAACGCGTGTGGTTCTCGCATTTCTGACCCTGCTTGGGTGCACACTGTGTGCAGTGCACAAGATGCCACTGAGGAAAATTGCACCAGAAATGATGAAAATGTTACGAAATGGTACCTGGGCTAAGTACATCCATGACATGCAGAAACAACGACAGCAGGTTCTAAGAACGGATGGTGGCGATGATTATGAACATGATGTGAGTTGTACCAAAATGTGCACTGGGGTCGGAAATAGCTCACTCATGCTGAGCTATGAAGAAATTCGCAGCAGTTCAGTTTTCCACGACTTGCATGCATCGTTTGAACATTGTGATGTCTACGTTGAGTTCTTTCTGATCCGAAAAGTTCAGTTTTCCATCCTACCTTATTTAGACTGTTTGCATCCCGCTTTTTATGGTACTTTCTTCACACTCAGTTTTTTTCTCACCTTATTTTGTGTATTCAAATTGCCCACCATACAGCCGATATTCCCCTTTTCCGTGAACTCCATCATTATCTCTACCCATCCCTAATGCATATTGTACCCACAGCTGAATAGCGAATTCTTCTTATCATCAATTTCCGCAAGGGTTAGGGACTACCAGTGTGGATAGAGGAGATAATATTTCATTCAGATAATCAGCTACAGCGACATTGAGTATCTCGCCGAAATCACTATCGGAACGCCAGAACAAACCTTCCTGGTTCGTACTTTGTTGCCTATGCAACCCCTAATTTCCAGTGGCGGACGCAAAGGTGGAACGCGCCCCCCCCC
>JARK01001596.1:184421-198116 GCA_000688135.1 Ancylostoma ceylanicum
AATCAATCGGCAGTGCCCCGCCTTTGTGAAGACACAGAACTGCACAACCGATGAAAAGTCATTCTATGGGTGAGCAAGTCAAAATTTAGGCTAAAATTTTTGCACGTCCGTACTGAAAGTCCTACCCGGTCCTGCGGGCCGGTAAAAAGTCATTTTACATATCAATGATGATGAATCAAAGAGGAAATGTCCGGGAAAAAGCAATGACTACGAACGTCTTTCAGACCTCCACAGATTGAAGAAATTTTTTTCAGTGATATGTGACGTGTTCTGCGCCGAGCAGTCGTGTTGCACCTTAATATCCAATGACACGACTCAGAACCCATGTCGCCGAAAGCGCCGCTTTGATATGAGAAAATCTAGCACCTATGCAGAAATGAGATCAAATTTCACAACAAGGGTAATTTCAATCACGTTCAATAAATCAGGAGCAAAAAAAAAAGAAAAATGTCATTCTATTATGTTTCCTATTTTAATACGACACATGATACCCAACAGCTCTTTCCTAGTGCGCAATTCCATATGCGAACTTAAAGTAATACGCAATTCTCTCAACAAAAGTCAGTTGAAGATTCAGTCCATTAGATGTTGTCCTGGCAACGGAATAAATTTACTGAAAGACAGATCATTATTGCGTCACATATTCACAAGGGGGGGGCATAAGTTATTGTACAACGTTTGTTGGCTTATTTCTCTGCAGTAGTGAGATGGTTTGCGCCACGCTAGGAAATACTTAATGGACTGGATTTGCTCTATTTTCTGACCACGAACATGCCCTGGGTGACTGCGAAATGACGAAAAAAATTTCTCGTAAACTTTAAAAGCAGATTTTCGCTGCCGCCAAGTGCATAGATACAGCTCGCAATTTTCGAGCAAAACAGCTACAAAAACAGTTTCTCACAACGATTTTAGGTGAGATGAAAACTCGTTGCTCAGCGCTTACGCCTAGTAAGGTTATTGGTCACCGTTCACGTCTAGTGAGGGGTCGTTGTAGCTTTAAGAACCAAATTTTGCTCTATTTCAATACAATCGCCTAGCTGTGCAACTATCTGCTCCGTATCATTTTCCCTAGGAGAATTGAAATCTGTCCAGAGAGACGTTTTTTGAGGGAAACTGTTTTAGCGTAAGAGATACGTTGAAGGCTTCTATGGGAGAGGTTTTCTTCGTTTCGGTGCGTAAGGAACGGATCGGCTCGTAATACCAAATGCACAAGTTGGGCAAGCCGTGAAAATCGATCAATGCATTGCTCACGTAAGTAACACTTTTAACAGTTTCCTTTCAAAGTTTTTTTTTTCAAAATAAATAAATAGTTTTCGATTACCGAGATTGGTGAGCGCTAGTTTGTGAACGAGTAGCATTAAAGAGTGTGTTTGAAACATGTATGTATTTGCTCCTACTGTGAGCGCTTTTGTGGACGAGTGCAATTGAACCCATTGTAAGTTTGAACAGAAAGTCATTTCTTCAAAAGAAGTTCGAAGAAGTATTGCTGAACTCTGGTGGTTCTTGATTGTTTTCGATGGATCAATGTATGGAACATGAGTGGATATCATACATAGAAACTTTAACAAATCTCGTCAACATCATTGTCAGAGGAACGGATTAGTGTCAAATCATTTGTAACTGTGAGAAACTCAAGATGGAAGATTCTGCACTTCAACCAGTGCACTTTTCTAGTGATAGCAATATAAGAAGTTGCATCAGTTTTTTATTCGTATCAATTGACTATGCGCTGATGCATCAGATGATGTGCATGTATTCCGCTCGACACGAGTTTTTCGCATTGCATTTGATTCGCGCTCAAATTTTGCTCTGCATTTTTCCGCCTCAATCAGAATTCTTGTTCAAATTCCGTGCGCAATTAATTTCGCTTTGCATTTTTTTTGCATTTTTTTCGCAGTGTTTAAGTTTTGGGCCATGTTTTGGAGTTCTTGTTGGAATTTCGCGCGCAATGCATTCCGCATTGCATTTCACATTTCATTTTATTGCATTCATTTCGCAATGCTCGAGTTTTGTGATAACTTTTCACATTATGGTTAGAATTTCGCTCGTAACGTTGCATTTCACATTGCATTTTTTTCGCATTGTATTTTTTTTATTTTATCGCACTGCCTAAGCATAGGGTTATCTTTCCGGATTCTTAATTCAAATTCGTAGACGAAACTAAGAGCAGGATCGCTAAAAACGTTAACAAGGTGTTCCTGAATCAATCTGCTGCTCCTACAGCCCACGTGCTCCATGTGCTATACTCCTCGCCCTCGCCGGCACCGGCGACGCTCTATTGTAAGGGAGGATTTTTAACAGCACGTCATCTACATTGGCAAGCGAATCGATAGCTCATCGTCACTGTTGGTGATTCGGGTGGGTATCGGTAACTCAGGGTGGAGTAAAGCAGCAGACAAGCGTCACTGTGACGTCGGTCTTATAATGCATAGTCCTTCTCGAGAACAGACGGATTCGGTGCGCAGTTTCATGGCGTCGCGGCCACAGAACCGTAACGGGACCTATTCATTCCGAATCACTGATTTGAATTCAAGAATGAAGCTATGAGCAGAATCGTTAGTGAAGTTAGCGAGGTGTTTCTGAACTAATCGATGAACCAGCTGCAGAAAACTAACAGGCCTGCTCTTGCCTCATCGTTACCTACACTCGATAGACCGATTCTATGGCTGCGGAATTGTGGCAGGAACTGAACGAACGGTAAGTGCCGTCTAAAACTGAGTGGAATAGGTTCCGTCGTGGTTCTGTGGCTGCAGCGCCATAAAACTGCTTATCCCATGTATATTCTCGAGAAGGACTTGCAGGAACGACGTCACAGTGACGCTTGGCTGCTGCTTTATTCCACCCGTAGTCGCGAACACCCACTCAGATCACCAGCAGTAATGATGAGCTCGCCGATGTTGGGGACGCACTTTGAATATCCTCACTAGAAATGATGCGTCGCCAGTGGCGGCAAGGGCGACGGAATATAGCCCATGGAGCAAGTGGACTGTAGGATTGATTCAGGAACACCTCGCTAACGTTTTTAGCTCTTTTAGCCCTACTCTCAATTAGTCTGCGAATTTGAATCAAGAATCCGAAAAGATCAACCTATACTTGGGCAGTGCGAAAAAATAAAAAAAAATACAATGCGAAAAAAGCAATGTGAAATGCAATGCGAAATTATTTACGAGCGAAATTCTAACCAGCATTTAAAAAGTTAACACAAAACTCGAGCATTGCGAAAAAAATGCAAAAAAAATGCAATGCGAAACGCAATGCGGAATCAATTGCGCGCGAAATTCAAACAATAATTCCAAACCATAGCCCAAAACCTAAACATTGCGAAAAAATGCAAAAAAATGCAAAGCGAAATTAATTGCGCGCGAAATTTGAACAAGAATTCTGATTGAGGCGGGAAAATGCAGAGCAAAATTCGAGCGCGAGTCAAATGTAACGCGAAAAGCATACACGCACAAGATGATCTGTATCTATACTACAAGCACTTTTATATGAATGCCTGACTTAGGCTTCATATTATTCATCTATTCGTTAAATTGATTCTGAACTTTTTGATTGCTATCACGAAAAGGTTGCAGTAAACTCGTTCCAGGCGCATTTTGATGGTGTAATTGGACTAGGATTCGTATTTGNTTTTTGATTGCTATCACGAAAAGGTTGCAGTAAACTCGTTCCAGGCGCATTTTGATGGTGTAATTGGACTAGGATTCGTATTTGCCTCACCTCTGCTTCGAGCCATCATGATGGGCCTCCTTGACCAGCCAATATTCACAGTTTTCTTGAAACGAACTAGAAGTAAGCCTCTCTCTCTGCTTATAAGTATTCCCCGGATGCTCTCAAGAGTATGAGGATCCTTGTCATCTACATGTCCAAAAATGGAAAACGGGAAAACGTTGGCTTTAAATATTAACACTTTTCAAGGGGGATTACAATGCAGCACTATGTGATCATCGTTCCAAAGGAATGGTCATTTGGAAGATTCATTCCATTGTTTTAGGTGAGGAAAATTCTTTTTCAAAATTGATCAATTCAAAAAATGTGCTTCCAACCAGTTACTATGTGGTTTATTTTTCGCTTTCTTCTCAATATATTCTCTGATAGCACTACCGCTAAGATTGATACGGTTTAACCAAAGAAGCCATAGGAAAAGATTAGTTCGCTGCTAGATTCACTAGACGTCATGCGCACAACAGGGACACTGGACACAGGTTTCTTAGAGAAGCCGTTCAAACCAAGATATGATGTCCTTCATAGCTCTCAAGTCTAAATAACACTTTGAAAAGAAGAAGAATGAATGGGAGTTTTACTGGTATTTTTAGGATCAGCCGTGCATCAACACAATTGTGAATGAAAAATGTGTTTACAATTTTTGACGGTCTTAATAGAGTGCTGTTGAATAATGCTGCGGCGTGCTGAACGGAAAATTCTTGTAGAGGTCGGAAATGTGTAGAATGGGACGAAATCCTCTTATATGAATCCTGGTGATGCCACAAATTTTTCTAGAGCGCAAACGTTGGTGGCCAGCACGTGATCGCATCCTTTCATCATGTGCTCCGCTCATAGACACTGTTCATGGAAGAGGCGAAGTTGGCGACACAGTCAGCCGATGTTTCATCATAAATGCACAGATCTGGTGGAAGTAGCGGTGAAACCATCCTTCTTAGGTTTCGTTGGTCACGATAATGATGGATACAGTCGCCAATGATCAAAGCGAGCGAATTGGACAATGCTTTCAAGATTTCGCGGGGGGCCAGCGCCCTACGCTGGCGGTCCCGCGGCCTACGAGTGAGAGGCTGTTCAAGAGTTTTCAGGCTGCATAATGTACGTAGCAGGATTATCACTATGAGGCGTATCGCAGCGGCGCTTTGTGGCCTACAGTCGCCTAATCGCGGCGGTGCTATGCAGCCTACAGATGCCCGTTCAGGGCGGTGATGAGGGGTCTACGCATGGCTCACGTCTTCCCCGCGACGTAGATGGGCACGAGAGGGGTTCCGCAACACCGAGGTCGATGAGTCTCGGTGATATCTAAGCGGCCATCCCGCTTACGAGCCACCACCCTTCCTGAATACTCCCTAACCTTCTTCTATTGTCCTCGAGATTTACAAAGGGTGCACCTATGGTGCGGGTGCGGGTGCACCGATGGTGCACAAGGTCTCTTTAGTGCTGAAAATGCAGGGATATCGGTCCCCGGGTGCAAAGGGTGCAAAAGCGCCCAGTACTGGGGAAAACACCGAGATACGAGATCACCAAGGGAGGAGGGTTGTGCTAGCGGGCAGTATGTAGTGTGGAGAACGCCAAGAATGTGGGTCCACCGATACAGAAATATGCCTCGGCCCCAGTATTGTGGAAAACTGAAGGATATAAGTCCACTGATGGAGGAAGGTGGGTCAGTGCTCAGCATTGTTTGAAACCCGTGGGTAAGGAGGGAGCGCTAATTCTCAATACGTAGAGAAGACCAGGCCACTGGTTTGTAAAAGAAGTACTGGTGTGATGAGTAATGTGGTAAACGTCCATTTATGGGTAATGGTGTGATAAAGAACGGGAGGAGAAGAAGTAAGAATAAATAGGAGTATAAGAGTAGAAATAACATTAAACCGGAGAGTAAGTTCACGTGACAATATGTGATGAAGAATTTTTGGTATCATGAGCTACTGTCTCACAAGAAATTTAGTACTCTTCCATACGATTGTCAAATTGCACATGCTTGGATAGTGAATCATTCCTTCTTCCGAAATATTATATTTTGTCTGCTGCCTTTAATCATCATTTCTAAGGCGCAAAATGGAACGAAAATGCTTCGCATAAAAGGAGCGTGATTGTACTCTCATTGGGTCCTTCCCTACGACAAACGCTTCTGCCTCCGAGGAGTCGCAACATGGCGACCACGGCACCCAACGTCTGATACCGCGTCTCACCAGTCAACAACACAATCGTTTCACAACAACACTAGTCGCATCACAACATCGTCCAGGCGAACCAACCTCTGCTTAACCACGGCCGTCACCACGTATCGATAACGTAATCATTGCCAACAATGAGCGCACAACTCCGCAGAAAAATCGGAATCGCCCGTACGCAATTGGCCCGAGCTATCAATCTATGCGAAGAAGATCTCAAGGATGACCTCCTCGGCTTCCCTCAGACCTCAGCAAACGACGACTTTCTCGACTATGCTGAACTTCAAGACACCCATCACGAGTCGTTCTCCACGAAACTGATTGTGAGAAAACTCGAAGACCTCAATAACGAATGGATTGCCTTAATGGCCAAAGACTCCAACGAGGTAACCACTTTTCACGAATTCTTTTCCAGGTATGGCGACTACCACGACGACATCGAAAAAGCAATCAAAGCACTGCAAAGGATGGACAGCAGTGAAGCCCTCATCCAAGGAGAATGACAAAAGAGAGGTATCGCTCATGCCTTCAATACGTATTCCACCCAACATTCCCAAAATGACGGCAACTTTCCTCATGAAGGCAACAAAGTACACGTCACTTCGGCTCCTCCACATCGCGAAGGACTCCCACCCTTTCCGACCACTGCTCAACCTTCATCAAGCGCGTACTTCCACTCGACTCTACCGAATTCCTTCAATCAACCACTCCGTCTTTTACTTCACAACGTCTCCAATTAACATGAACTGTTCAGTCATCTGCCCCGCCGGCCAATCAACGATCACCATCCGAGGCTCTTTGGACAATGTCAACAATGCGCTATTTCAGGCTACCATCCAGCAAGTGGATATGCACCGCGCCACGTCCTCCGGAATTTCGCTCGACACTATATCCCACGTACTCTCGACCGTCCTTTCTCCTATAGCCAATGTGTTACAGTATTGGAAAACGCTTGTTGCCATCATAATCGCATCATGCATAATTTCACCACTTCTTCGCTTCATGGGTACGCGTTCTATCCGAGCTACTCCTGTAAAAAAAAGTCAACATAACTTCCTTTTTGAGTTGGGAGTATCATGAGCTACTGCCTCACAAGAATTTTAGTACTCTTCTATACGACTGCCAAATTCCTCATGCTTGAATAGTGAATTACTCTATCTTCCGAAATATTATATTTTGTCTGCTGCCTTTAATCATCGTTCCTTAGGCGCAAAATGAAATGAAAACGCTCCGCATGAAAGGAGCGTGATTGCACTCTCATTGGGTCCTTCCCTACGATAAACGCTTCTGCCTTCGAGGAGTCGTAACACAGGGCTTCCGGCTGCAACAGCTTGTTTTCTAATTTTATGAGGACTCCGAAAGCGTGAATACTTTGCACATACCTCATTGGCTGCCCCACCCCACTTTCTGGCGTCCCGTAGAGGCGCTAGTCCACTCTAACTTCTGATATTCTACCGTAAAGCTGGGATTGTAACACCTTTCTCCATCAGCAAAACAAATCACAACAAGTTTGGTAAGCCGGAGCTGGAACTTGAATGCCCCAAAGGACATGCCGAGACGACCTTTCCGGACCATTGTAGCTATATACCCGGGGTGCCTTTCTTACCTTTGAAAACAATGTCAATTCCACAAGAACACCTCCGAGCCACATTCTTCTATGAATGGCGTCGCGGCACTGGAGCGACGGAAACCGTTCGAAACATCAACAGCGCATTGAGAGAGGACACCACTCCCATCAGCACTGTCAAACGCTGTTTCGCTCGCTTCAAGGAAGGAGACACGTACATCAAAGACAGGCCTCGGTCGGGACACCCCACGCGGTGAGAGACTCCTCCATTCTTGATCTTGCGACGAGACTCAGATGTCCCCATCCACCAGTTCTCAGTCACCTCCGGTCAATCATTCTTGGAGACGAGAGCTCGGTCCTGTACGATTCCATCGAGCATCGTGCAGTGTGGCTCCCTCGAGAAGAAGACCCGCCAGCGCAAGCCAAACCCCAAGACCTCCACTCCAAGAATTGTCTCCTTTGTTGCTTTTGGGATTCGCGAGAAATGTTATATTGGGAACTGATTCCGCAAGGATATACCATCACCGGAACCGTTTACGTCAATCATCTTGCAGAAACTAGGGGATGCTAGTCGAGAAAGACGGTCGAGATGAGCTTCTGTCCACCTGCTCCACGGTAACGCTAGGCCTCATGTAGCTAAAGAGACACGTGACATGTTGAAGGAGCTGGGCTGGGACATCTCACCCTATTCTCCTGACATTGCCCCTTCCGACTATCACTTATTTCCCCTCAATGCATTCCTAGCTAAGTAACAATTCACCAAATTTAAAGATGTTGAAAGGAGGTCAGCGACTTCTTTGACTCTTAGTCTTTCCAGTTCTGAGATCGCTGACCAACCAACTGGGGGGGAGGGGGATTGTATATAGGTTGTAGGGAAAGTTCTCGCGGTTTTTGAAACATCATATTTTATTAACTTTTCAAAGATAGGAGAGTGCCTTAGGAATCGAATATATCACCATCACGTACGGTAATTCTTTGCCAATTTTCGGGAAGTGTTTGATTGCCTTAGGCGTGAAGCTGTACTGGCACNACCTCGTAGGCACAGAAACATATAAACATCAGTCAACATGCCGAGGTTTCAAGATACGAAAACATTTGAACTATTACGGCAATGGCATATTTTGCAGCCCTCTTATGCTGGAACTTCTCACGTAGAACATAAACCTCGGTCCATCTTCGAAGACAGCGACACGGTTCTTCATTTGGAGAAGGTTTATAATGCTTGTACCAGTATTTCCTCACATTTCGACTTTAGCTAAGGAAGACTTTCCAGGATAGGGAAATGTTTCATATTGTAGGACTCACTCAATGATGCTGCAGTTCAAGTGCAAAAAGTCACGACAAAGATACCGGCCACGAAGAAGTCGTAAGTCTGTTTTTTTTTTTTTCATTAACAAATCATCCCGAAAACAGTTGGTCCTTGAATCTTTCCCTAACGGTGCGAAGCTGTGACGGGGTGCATGCGGACGTTCGCAAAATCGTCATCTTATCGGCGCTCAAGTATTTAAGTTTCGCTGCAAACGAAGGTGCACATACATATGCATTGGTGCACCCGCCTTTGCGAATACGAGATGCAGTGCGTGAAATGTACAAAACTCGGTTCCCCTCGACATTTCGAAACTGGCGGTGTTTTTGACATGTAACCAAATAAAATGTTGAAGAAAATTAGTAATGGTGAGAGGTATTAGGACAAATGGATCGTTTTGCCTCTTTCTAGACGAACCATTTTCATTAGTCGGTCCTCTTGAGGCTCATCGGTAGATGAGAAGACCGACTAACGTGAGGGATTAGTGAAAAAGTTTCAAACTGTTAAAATATGTTAAAAAAAGTTGAACATACAAAAACATGGCAATGGAACCTACATTACTATTCCGATGTCTTTTTTGCGCCTTTATTTCTTTTTGACGCACGACAGACCACCGGATGCGGAGCATTATACCTGGCAGGGGCGGTACGGCTGAGCTCTGCGAATGGTCAAACAACCCAGTTAGCCAATCATGGAGTATCCCGAGACTTTGCCACGACCGCCGGCGATCGCCACATGGATAAAGCGAAGGAGGAGACTCCAGACGGAAGAGGCGATGAGCTCCATTTGGCAGCGATCCATGGCGATCCACGTGGCAATCGATACGTATCATTTCAACGATCCTTATCTCTTCTATCGCCGATTCATTTTGATTCATTTCGAACTGGCGAAGTCTGGAGATACTCATAGAGTACATTTGCGCCACCAACTCCAACTATAAGTGCTTACACCAAAGACCACCTATGATTAGCCGCTCACTGGTTTAAACGAAGACAAGTCTCGCCTCTGCTCGGATACAGACCAAAACCCGCACAAGTAGAGGTACTGCATGAGGTTACTCCTTATGGTGATGCACTCATTCTTTCTTCAATTTTTTGACATTTTGAGAAGTCGGAACCTTAGAATTCGTTGAATCATCCGAATGTCTCTAACTATTGTAATGAAATTTTAAATAAATGCGGGTCCCTTGAATTCTCAGGACACTTTTCATCTTGCCATTTTATTCAGTTTGGCGAATTTTACAGGCGTTTCTACATACCATATGACGTGGACTTCCTTCAATTTTTGCCCGGTTCCGTCATATTGTGTTCTTATCGGCGTGCCTCTTGTTAGTCATCCGGAGAGAACATTCTAGGTGTTAGGACCGTGTTCCTCACTACGAAGAGGAAGTTTGTTTTTGGCCAATTGGGCAGAACAATAGCGCAATATGTTTGTACTGATAGTTTCTCGTACCACCTTTCAATTCCCTCTGGACAGACCCACTTGTATAATAAAAGGGAGGGCAACCACCTCTGGGCTTTTCGCCGGTGAACAACAACAGCACGCTGGTGTTCAATGGAAGTTGAACTTGCGCACTCCTTCTGATAATAGATTAACCATGAAATTATATGTTTCTTTCCAGCCGGCTGGATATCGTATCAAAGACCAACCCGCTACCTATGAAATCTATCTCGTTGGAAAAAAATCATCTTTGAGCCACGACACATTTCGCTGCGAGGATTTCAACTTTGACTTAGATTTCAAAATTTCTGTTTTCGTGTGTACACTGATTTCATTTGTTAGACTTATAAAGCTTCCGATACAGTGCTTCTTATATTCTCATTATCCCTGGCAATGCATGGTTTTTAGCTTGAACGTATAGGGCTGTACTCCACATGAAGTGTGAAGGGCTGGAGAGAATCAATTTTTGGGCCTTTTGTTGCTTTTTTTTATTGTGTTATTCGTTTCTGCCGTGTTTTTTAGTCCTATAGGAGCCAGTCTTATCCTCTGTTTTTGGAAAAAGATGGCACCGCTTGCGGATCATACTGCAGTAATCGCCACGCAGGTCGTCAGTTTTCGAGATCTCGAAGACGCTCAAACTACACCAGGAGCAAGTATATCATAAGCCGTTTCGGAGAAACTGGAGGGATTGAAAGTCATCCGAGAGGGAGACCTGATCGAACTGCGAGGACCCCTGCCTTTCGTAACGCCGTCAAAACAAACTGCGCCGAAATCCTGAAAGAAGCATTAGACAGTTGGCCAGGATTCACAAAATAAGCCGTTCAACCATGCGAAGACTGATCAGAGATGATCTCGAGTTGTATCCTACAAATTCACCAAAGAACAACGCCTCACAGATCAAATGAAGGCCTCCAGATTGGAAGAATTCAGAAAAGTGATGGGCCTGGCGCGCGGTGACAAGCTCGGCCGAAATTCCTCCACGGACGAGAAGATATTTACTCCGGAATGCGCAGAATCAGCGGGAACTTTTGTCGAAGGAATCTTCAAGAGCCGTCAAAATTGAAAAACTTTTCTGACAATCCGTGATGGTGTGGGGTGGAACATCGGATTTGGGCAAAGCTAAGCTGGTTTTTGTCCAACAAGGAGTTGAAATTTATGTCGAACTTCATTTGAAACAGATCCTGGAGTATGCGATGATTCCTTGGACAGAATAGGATGCTATGGATATCGAGTGGACCTTCCTCCAAGATTAGGCACCTACTCACAGCGAAAAGAAGGCACTGGAGTGCTTTGGGACCAATCTTCCGTGTTTCTGAACGAAGGATGTTTGGCCATCAAACTCAACCGATCTCAGCCCTCTGGATTTCGCGGTCCAATCTATCTTGTAGCAAAAAATCTGCTCTTTCAAACACAAGTTATCAGATCCGCTGGAGACAGCCCAGGTGGTTGCTTGAGACCGAATTTCGCCGGAAATGGTAGCGCGCATTCTCAAAAATTTTCAGAAGAGATCGGATGCTTGTATCAAAGCTAAAGGAGGTCATTTCAAATGTGATCTGAGATATTAATAGAGAATTTTTTTGTCATCTAAATGAGTAGAATTCTCATCCGGTCTGATCTGTGTAAAGTTATGGGTAGTTTTTCCCGTCACACTTCATGTGGACCACCCTGTAATTTGACCTGCATGAATTTCCGCAACGCTTATCCTCCTCCATGTCATTATCTTCAACAAGCAGGTCATGGATCGAAATGTTTGACATGGGTAAAAAAAAGTTCGACCATGATAAGTAGTTATGGCTTACATGTCAGTCGATGATCTTCTTGTTGAAAACAGTGAATTGGGAGGAGGCTGAGCGTTGCCGAAAGCCGTACGCCTCAAACAGCCGCATTACAAACTGCATCATTATAAACTGCATAATTAGAACGTACACCTGGAGCAGCAGGGAGCGCTCGTCGCGATGCAGCAGGAAGTCGAGTTCATAGATACATACAACACAACTCCGTTGGTGGCTGCGCTACAGGGACGTCTCGCATTCACAGTCGCATCCGTAGGACATGGCGCAGATGGTTGCGTAACCCTAGGCTCGAACTCCTTGAACAACAGGGAACTCCATCCATTCGGGACGCTAAAGAGCAGCAAACCTCGTCGGAGTGCAACACTTTCATTCTCATAAAACATGCATGTTCTCTTGTTTCGTTTCACGTTGTAGGGTATTCCACTGGGCCGTAGGAGCTCAAACATGTGCAGTTCCTTGTATTCAAACTACAACTGCAGAGTATCGGTAAACCCACACAGTTTCTTGTCATTGCTGAATTGAAAGAGGAGAAGCCTAAGATGTATTAGGCCACAGAAATATGGGTTCACGTCGCAGCGAATCGCTCACAAAACCTGACAGTTACTTGTGCTTAGACAACCACAAGGAACCAACTTCTGCAATCATCACATCCGTATTTTTTGGATGGAGTACGTACGTCTGAAAAGTTCGTTATTCTTATGTTTTTAGGGCCATTGACTGCCGAAAATTGCAAAAAAGGCGAAAGTTCTCTGAAATTTGGGAGTTGACCTGGACACACTCCATCACATGGGCTGCTGCTGGTTCTCACGCAGTTTTTCCAACAAGTAATCAGCATGGTCGGCAATTATTGGCACATGTCAACATTAAGACTATACAGAAATGTTAGGCTTTTGAGTATGAGAAGCATTGATAGAGTTATCAATTTTATTAAATCTCATAAAGAACTACTTTTGAATGTTTTTAACCCGTCACACTGATGTACGATGGTCGTGCAATGCGTGGATGCTATCAAACAAAAAAATGAAGCTGGCTGTATAGTCGCCTACTCTCTCGACAATTTAGACGATGGCTAATTTATCAGCCTTCTTGAAACAAAAAAAAACAGAGAACGAGAAGAAAATCTTCACCATACAGGCATATCTGTGGAAAAACTCAGAAATTCATAAATTATTTAAAAAAAAAAACTAATTGTAAGGACAGTGGCGGTCAGCCGTATTCGCCAGTAATTTCTTCAGGAAAGAATCTCGTTTTCTGCATGGAGGAGCGAAGGGTGATTGGATGTAACTGTTAATGCCATTTTTATTGAGGTTTCCTTATATATGATAGTTTTCAAGAAGATTCTGAGCCTTACTGGAGCATCACCTTGATGCTGCCACACTGCATCGCAGCGCTGGCCCTTCTGGATCCACGGTACAGGCAACATAAACCGCTGCTTCTCAACTCGCAGTGGGGCACTTAGAAGCCTTGAAACAAATAAAAATTTGTGTCAAGGCTCCTGTGTGCTCCCACGCGAATCAAAGCTTCTGAACAGCCCCACAGGATGCGAATCCCACGAATAAGTCATGTGCACTCATGCAGAATCCATGCAGATCCAGTGGCAGACACGCTTTGTGAACCGGGTCCTAAATGGGGTGACGTGGGTTTTGCGTGGATTCATGTGTGTTGTGCATCGATTTGAACCGGGGTTGGGGGGGG
>JARK01001596.1:200337-212718 GCA_000688135.1 Ancylostoma ceylanicum
GGGGGGGGGGGGGGGGGGGGGTGAGGTGCCAAAATACTTCTAAAAACACAACAGGTCAACTTGAATTCTTTGCTTTCATCGTCATTTTTACATACATATTTGAATGTGGTTGTCTGATGGTAAAATAAGCACTCAATTTTGCATTTGAAATTGAGATAGAGCATCAAACAGAACAAGATCCAGCTCAAAACGGGGTCGTTCCTGCGGTCCAGAATGTCTGAAACTGTCGAAAGAGGTCAATTCCAAGGTGACGTCATCTGAGCTCCAGAGATTTCAGGATTCGGCTCTAGCCGGCTGGAAATCAGTTGGATATGACTCCATTCGATAAAAAAGGTTCGATTTTGGTAAAAAAAAAACTCTACTGGTGGAAGTCGCACAGTAGTTGAGTGTTAGTGGTGCGAAAATCAAGGGTTTGGGCTTTTTGGGTAAAAAAATTTTCCTACAAAAATTAGCAGGCGCTGTAAGGACATTAGTAGCTAAGTTAATTACTAATGAGTTGTTGCAGTAATTCCCAAAATTAGACACCTCGAGCTTCACTCAGAGAGCAGTTATGGACAAATATTCAAAAGGTGAGAGTGAAAGTGTCATATTCTTTAACCATATTTGTGCGCACGTCATACCGGTCCTGCCTATTACTAGAGGCTGGCTGAAAGTTATTCTATGAAGCCTACCCAACCGTGCTTTTCCACCGAGTTACAGCTCTCTATGTTCAATAGGAAAGATTCAGCACGGGAATTACTGAAATGAGGTTTTCTCGATAAAAACAGCCTTTTTTACGTGTTTTTATCGACCTAATCGAACCAGAAGGAAGGAAAACTGCGGAGAAGTGAAGCATATAAGCTGAAAGCGAAAACTTTCTACTGATTAAAACCGTAAAAAATTGGCACGTCAAATAACCAGATCTCCTGTTATTCATGTTCATTTACAACCATGCCTATGAGAAAGTCAAAATTTTCGGTGAAAATTTTTGAAAATTTGCACTGCCAATCCTACCCAGTCCTGCGAGCCGTGAGAAAGCCATTCTGTGGAGCTCATTCAGCTGTACTCTACTCCCAAGTTTCAGGTCTCCACGTCTGAGAAAAAAGATTCAGCACAGGAATTACGGAGATGAGATTTTGTCGATAAAAATGGCCTTTTTTACATGTTTTTATCGGCGGAGTTGAATCGCAACGGAAGCACGTGCGGAGAAAGGACTTATATAGCTTGAAAGCGCAAACCTCCGGCCATTTAAAACTGGCCAAAAATCTGCACCTCAATGGGATAGATTTCCTGCTATTCATGTTCATCTACAACCATGCCTCTGAGCGAGCCAAAATTTTAGGTAAGCATTTTTGTCAGTTAAAACTGCTAGTCTTTCTCAGTCCTGCAACCAAATAAAAAGCCATTTCGTGCAGTAAGTTTGATTTCGTCGAATTTACTACTAATGTACTGTCTGTTTCACCAATCTTGCCACTTGGCAGGCTTCCAAGATGAGGTAGGTTTCGCGTTGTTATAGGCTGGACATGTTTTGGCAAGTTTCCAGTCACTGAGAGCGCTCAATTTCCATGACTTGACATGAGATGAAATGCGCCTTGTGCAGCTACACGCAAAACATAGGATTGCTCTGATTTTTGAAACAAATAATACGTCATATTACGTCGTGCAAAAATTTTGGCCCCGGAGGGGATCGAACCTCGGACCATGCAGATGGTGTATATCGATGTCTTTTGCGGTGAATTTCAGGATAATCGCTTGAATAATTCAGAACATGCTAGCTCGGAACGATATTTGCTTACTGCACTCATTTTTACGTTCTGTAAAAAAATTGGCCTCAGAGAGGAGCGAACCCCTGACCGTGTAGGCGTTGGCGAAGGTGGTAGGAGAGCTAAACGAACATTCTTCTGTTTACAGGAGGTCTAGAATGAATTGAGTTTTGCTGTTTTCTTGCGGTGGTAAGGACCATGGACCGTTGATCCCAGATAACAGCTCGTATGCGAGAAGGGGAGGGGGGGGGGGGCGTATTGGGGTTCAATTTTTATCATCACCACGCTTGACCCTGGTCGGATAACAAATGGTACGTATCGATCCTCGTTGGAATCCGACGTGGATCGATACGTATCATTTGTTATCCGACAGAATCGGACTCCGACTTGCCATGAATACAACTAAAGATGAGTATCGATCCTCGCCGGAATCCGGCCAACGAGGATCGACACGCATCTTTTGTTATCCGACCTGGTCGGACTCCGACACATTATAGATACAGCTATAGCATTTTCCTTTAACGCTACCAAATTTAGGCAATGTGCAAGATAGTCGACGCTAACAGTATGAACTGGCTCGGGGTAGCGTCGGAGGCGGTCGATAGTGCGCTTGCGTACGCGCCAGCGGCAGACCTCGCCAATATCGGACACCCTGGCGCCCTTGCACTCCTCCGATCGCGTTGATTCCAGCCTTCCCATTCGCTGTACTTCCGAGTTTTGGTAAATTGAGTTCTGTCTGTAAACGTGTAGGTGGTATCTCTAAGCATTTCTTTTGTTGTTTTTGTTGTTTTTTTAGTCGTTGATCTTCGTCCTTCTATTTTACAAGTGATATTTTGTTTGTGATTATACAGCAGACTATCGGAAACATATTATAGATTACATTTATTAGTCTGGAGTCTTCTAATTCAGCTGTTCTGTCTGGAATTTCCAGCGGGATCGTTCAATTTGGATATGGAAATGATTGAAAATGAGGTGAGATGCGTTTTATCTCAAGAAAGCGGCCTTTCTCAATGCTGTGCAATTTCACCCCAGGAGGGATAATTTTTCGCTTCGTTTGTTCTCGTAAGAAGTTAATAAACAGTGGAGATTATTCATTTACTCATTGTAGTGGGCACTGTGCTATTAGGTTGTAGGGAAAGTTCCCGCGGTTTTCAAAGGTGTGCTTTTTTTAACCAAACGTTGCCTTGCAGCGACCTATTTTTTTGTATACATGAGGAGTTCAGGTATGTGCGAGTTTATTAGTATCATTCACTGTAAACTCCTGCACAACTCCTACCAGGAAGACGGATTTTTCAAAACAGTACATTTGCGCTCTTTTGGTATACGGCTTCAAATCTGTTGAATCAGCGGCCGTATCCAGTCGTTGTGTTAACCCTGTATTTGGGGACGCTACAGGGGCCGAACGCCCTGCGCAGAATTGGTCCAGACATTTCGTGCTGGCGACTTCAGCGTCAACGTTTCCTCATGTTCGGAACGCGCATCTAGAGTCGACAATAGTCGATTGCGGTAGCTGGAAGGTAGCCAGATCCAAGGCAGACTATGTGTGGAAGGACGCAAGTCTTAGATGTTCACTTCACCACCATCGCCGATCACCATCACCTCTGTCAGTTGGGAAAGGTACAAAAGTTATCAGAGAGTGCGGTGATAATCTGACGGACGCGACCTCCAGCGACGTGCCGAGGTGGCTATTGAATTGCCCTCTCACTGACGCATAAATAACTGGATGAAGTCTATCTTCACAATAGGTGACAAGTGGTGTCTGTACGTCAACATCATGCGCAGCCCACCTTGAGTTGACAGGGATGAGCAGCATGAACCGCAGCCGAAGGCAAGTCTCCACCCTCTGGAGGTTGTAGTCAGTTCTTGGTGTGACTGCAAAGGCATCAAACAGTGCGAGGTACTGCCAAGCTACACTGCACTCACGGTGGACCTGTACTGTCAGCGGCTGGATATAATGGCCGCAAAAATCGCAAAGGAGGATCCGATTTACGGCACGATCCGACTCCTGCACGACAAAGCTCGTCAACTCACAATAAGAGTGAGTCGCCAGAAGCTACTCGACTGGATGGGAATTGCTCATTTCACCGCCATACAGGCCTGGTCTTGCGCCAAAAGATTATCAACTTCTCCTGACTCTATCTAACGCCTTGTAAGGAAAAGCGTGCGTTGATGAAGGTGAGTTAGGTCGCTGGTTGAGCAAATTTTTTGAGTCAATGCTAATATAGTTCTATGGCGAAGGCATCGAAACGCTTCCTGGAATTTGGCAAAGACTGGTAGTACTTGATGGTGATTTATTCATTTCTTAATGCGTTTTCCTACTTTTGAAAAGTCAATAAAATTTAATGTTTCAAAAACCACGAGAACTTTCCCTACAACCTATATATTTCTAGTTATTGTACAACGTGCACTAAAAAGCACATTAGGTCAGTTGGGATATTGAGAGGCATGGTATTAATTTTCAAGTGCTGAGTCGTTTACAGTCGAAGGATGTGTTACGTAGGTATTATATGCATACGAGCAGGTAATGGAAGAAAGTCCTGGACATGTATGAGTCATTGTATTGCCCAAGGCAAACGTGTTTACATTCTCTCCTAACCTGGCACAAATAAATATTTCTTTTACCGACGTGACATTGTCCAAACCCGCGGCTATGTCTTTTTATTTTATAAATCAGGATGCTCAGCTCCTATCCTTTTTGCGGCAATCTTGCATTCATCGATGGGATTCATGTTTTGTAAACTCCCCAAAAATATATAGTAAAAGTAACAATTTTGTACTATCGTGATTTTAACTCCTATATTCCACTTCTCCAAATATTCGTCTCCTTTGTAACGATAACCTCAATTCTCTTCTCAAAACCTTGCAGTAGTCGATATGGGCTGAATTTCTATAATGAACGGATAACGCCTTCAGTGGAGAAAGCCACGCCATTACGACATTACTAGCAAGAGAATTCCTTGCACATAGTTCTCTAGAACGTTTTCGGCGATAATCTCGTACTTTGTACATTGTTTTACGGTGTGCCTAAAAGATAATCTCCGTATACTCTATGCCACCTAAATTTTGCCGAAAACAGGCATGATCCACCAAATCTCCTAAACAAGTAGGCGCCACCCAAGCGTCTCATAAAGTTGCCACGTGTCCACCCCTCTTCCATGCCGGAGATACCAACTTATCCCTAACCTTCTCTCCTGACCGATTCCATCGATGCATACCAAAATTCACAGAAGTCCCGGAAATCCGATCTTCGGCGAGGCTGAAGTACCTAATTTTGAGCGATTCGGGATTCGTTGCTCTGATAGTTGTCGTCACAGCTGCATCGTTGGCTAATATTTCTCAAGCCCATTCCGGTCGATAAGATCGAGAGTTAAACACGGGTCGTAAAGCGAATATGGTTCCACGAACTGGTGCAGACCCATTCCAAGAAAATGGGTTTAAGAGCCATTCTGAAATATTTCTCGTGCTTCATTGGAATGGATGTGTTGAGAAGATTCAGAACCGCCTGATATTATAGATGCGAAGACAAGTTGGGCACTGCCCTTTGACACTGGTGGCTCTAATTTAGTGATCATGCTTCAGCGATGAGGCGCCGTTTTTACATCATGCGCTGGAGTACCATAAGTGCCATGGTTGACAAATTCAATAGCATTTTCATATTTTCTCTTTGAGTAAAGAGGCGATCGATCTGGTCAGCATGGAGGTGACATCATCATTATGTCCGTTCCACATTTGTGCGGTTCTAAGTCTGTATTTTCTACTCGCACTTCAGCACCGAATCGAAGATTTGGAAGACTGGTGCTGCCTTTTAGCCAGCACTCACGAAAATTTTCATTTTCGAAGTGAATGGTTTACTCTGTATTCGGTTGCTAGACAATCACATGGACATAAAGAATGACCGCCTTCCTGCGGAGAGATTGCCATGGACGCAAATGCCAACGAGGATTTGGGGCTCTGTCAGCTAACGTTACGGTCCGGGGAATATTAGTCTATGCTTTCGATGCCCGAAAAACAGCGACCTCATTTCCTGTCTTCTGGTGTGTTTCACGCCATTTCATCGTAGCCATGGGTTTACCGCCCCTAAAAACTCCGAAATTCGGCAAAATTTCCAACACAATAATTTCCGTGAGTGCTGTCTTTAAGCTATCTCTGTTAGGGTGAAGCCTATCACCGTTTACAGGGTGCACCCCCCCCCCCAACCCACTCTCTTTTCGCCGCCTATCATGATTCCTGGAATTCTGGTATCAATACTCCAACCCTGGTGAAATGAAAACCTTAAATGCTTTGGGAGGAGGACAGGTCATTTGCCTTGAGCGCAATACTAATACGCTCGAGGCACAACTCATTCCGTTACCGTTCATCCCTTTATAAAGTCAGGACAGCTATATGTATCTTATAATATTAAATAGAGCTTTGCAAATTCATGAGAGATTTGAGCACAGCTTTCGCTTATTTAATGGTAATACGACAGTACATATGCAATGTTAGCCTTATTAATTCTCCGCCTCCATCTTCAGAGTGGGCAAAGTATTGGAGAGAACGCAGTTGAATCTAACGAGAAAGTAGACGATTCTTTTGTCGAAAGCCAGCAGTCAGCTGATGAGGATAGCGTTGATGCAGGATGTTTCGAGGGTGAAGAGCCTACCGAGGAAGAGGTGGCTCTTGCTATGCGTCTGAGCAATGGCGGTGACTCAACTACGAAAGATAAGTACCACGGTCCTTGTTTTGACGATTGTTTTTGATCATTCACAATTCAAACGTACATGTATGCGTTTTACAGGGTGATGATCCATGTTCTAAGGAGGAGACCAATCACGAGGAGTCCGGAGAGAATTCTGACAAAGGTGAGTTCTTATTTTTCTCTATTTCTCTTCACCGCTGGAAAATCTGAAATTGCAGATGCGAAAGTTAACCATTACAGGTGCTGAAACTAACTCTGAGGAAATTTCACCATGTTCCAGTTGTGGGTCTACAGAGGAGCCTCAGTTTCTTCATTACAAAAAAGTACAAAAGGTCAGTTTGTGTTTGGTTTGCATGGGTTCGCTTTATTGCGGTGAATGTAGAGTGCATGTATAGTCAACTCCAAATGTCCGTAGACAAGAGTTGGGACCGCGGCGCGGTTCTCCTCCGCGTCTCTGCCCTGCATGCCACGCTGAATCCGTGCAGCAGACAGCGAGAGACCCGCGCCGCGCCCCCAACTCTTGTCTACGGACATTTGGAGTTGACTATATGTGAGCCACGCTTTGAAGGCAGCATCTGTCCTCGAATTCATGTTAAACCTTCCATAGTGACACGCACTGTCATAGATGTTATACATAAAGTTTGTTCCCTGGAGCGTGCGCTGCAGAACACACTCCAATCGAACGCGGCGAAGTGGCACGAGAGGCCGATCGCTTGCTGCTATGAGTATCTCCAGACTTCGCCAGTTCAAACTGAATCGAAATGAACCAGCGATATAAGAGATAAGGATCGTGGAAATGATAAGTATGGATCGCCACTTTACATCGCCATGGATCGCTGCTAAACGGAGCTCATCGCCTTTTTCGTCTGGAGTCTCCTCCTTCACTTTATCCATGTGGCGACCGCCGACGGTCGTGGCGATCGCCACGGTTGCTAGCGAAGTCAGGGGATACTCTAACGAATAGTACGAATAAGACGAAACGATCGACCACTCCACCGCGTTCAATTGGAGCGTGATCTGCAATGCGTGCTCCAGGGGACACATCATTGTACTAGATCTCTTGAAATTCAGGACACTTTTCATATCGTATCTCCTGTCAGGTTTCTCTGCATTTCATCCCAGCGACAAATAAATGAGACCTGAAAAATGAATGATTCTTTTGTGATTGAAGAGCAAAGTGTATATACAATGAATCCGCGCCGACGAGGCCGCCACAGCGGTCGGCGGCGCGTATGCTGTTAGCTGCCAAGTCGTCCACGTCACAGCCAGATCATTGGTTGATACCGTGAAGATAACGATGAAACGTGATGCGCAGATTAGAGATGGTGACGTGGAGTGCTGGCAAACGTGGCTGTAGTGCTGGCAACCGCGGCCGCCTTTGGATCGCCGACCGCTGTGGCGGCCTCGTCGGCGCGGATTCACTATACAGGGTGGTCCAAAAATATAGAGACACGCCAAGCGATTCATATCTAACGTTAGAAAGCAAGTTGGCAGTTCAGTTTTCAGTGCAGTATTTTTCACTCACTACTGAAGAATTCTACTATCATAAGAATTCTACTATCATATCTCACGAATTCTCTTAACACTGGCGAGAAAAGACGTGAAGAATTTGAATTAGTCGTTTGCTGTGGCGCGGACGTGCATTCTTTCCAGGGTGTACGTCCCAAAGCGACACCATGTATGAGTCTTGGACTCCAACTCGGCGCCTATGCGCATGCTCACAGGCGGATAAAGTCCTTACCTTATCAGTCAGTGAGTCCTTACCGAAGCTAATTATGGCAGCTTGATCAATTCAAGCCAAAAAGAAAAGAAAAGCCGACTTTGCAGCAGAAATACACGTTTGAAGAATTTTTTCAAGTTCAAATTCTTCAAGGTGAGAAAATCTTTAGGGTGGGCGGCGGAATTATCCAAGAGGGTCATAGCCTTCAATCTATACAACATAGAAGGAAAAATATTTCAATCTCCGCACGCACCACGAAGGTGACGCGTTCAGGCCACATCTCCTATGTCGCTTTGGGAACGTTTTCCTTCTTTCCAGATAGCTCCACACTTCTAGAAGCCCTTGCTCCGAGGATCAAGCAAATTTATAGAATAGTAGTGGTCATCCTGACTCAATGCTGTTCCTTTGCGGCCGTATCACTGATATCACCACGCATCACCAACGCGAGCTCATGCAATGGCGGGAGCGTTGCGGTGTGAGCCTAGAATGACTCCATTTATTAGTGAGGGTAACTGTTTTCGGCCGGGAATAGCTCCATTCACTAGTGGAATGAAACTCTTATCGAGCACCACCGCTGCGCTCACGCTCTTGCACCAGCTCGCGCTGGTGATAGGTGAAGGTATAGTGATACGGCAGATAAGGAACAGCACTGAATCAGAATGACCATGACTATAGCAAAATCAGTTTTTGTTCTTGAATGCATATCATAACGAGGAATTTGCAGGAATGAATACTAAAAACTGTAGTTACGATGTGCAAAAAAGGGTAAAAATGTCTGTTATTGGTGTTTCTGGTTCTTTTTTTTTTTCGGTGGTTAAACAGGAGAGTGGAACCTACTAGACCTACAAACCTCCATTCTTGAAATTCTGAGGAGTGATTTCCTCATTATACGATTAATGATGGTGATTCCATCTGATAGGCACGTTCGAACCGTGTCGTTAAATAGCGGATTCGCACCAAATCTTGGATCTCATAACCATAAGTGGTCTTTCGTAATCGCTTTCATGTTTTTCTGTTACCCAAGTCACGTACTCTTCGATATACTGGTCAGTGACCCTTTCGCAAAATTTTACAGGTTGACATTACATGCGCGCCTAGACTACACAAAAATTTCATCAGGTGCTGGGAAAAAATCTTGACTGACAGCCTAGCTGCTCCTAAAATTCGTAGTGCTAGGTACTGTTTTGGAAGAAGCTGTGCGGTTTAACAGATGAACAGCGAAAGATCGGATGCAAAGTGCCAAAACTTGTGATAAGTCGAAGAACCCGCACCTCACCCTTGTCTCCGTATTTTTGGACCACCCTGTACAGGCAATTCAGAAAAGAGTCGGTGTTGGCGAATTCCTATGTGGAACGTCCAACGGCGAATTTGACAAATCGCGCACGTTCTGTCCTGTTACTCGCAGTGATATTTAGCTGCCTAACATGTTAAAACAATCCCGGAAGTGATGTGGGATTACGTGGAACTCATGCGTTCGAGCAGCGCGAGACCGACTCCGGGTTGAATTGCCTGTATAGTACGTTTCACCATGGACTATAATTGGGAAGACAGCGGAGAGAAAAAAAAAACGCGGAAAAGTGTGGAGCGATTGGAGCGGAATGAGAGAAAAGCAGGTTGTATGCACGGATACTCAACTATTGTGGCTTTTGAGACACTATTCTCATTTAACTATTGAGGAACTTCTGAGGAAAGTGTTTCACAATGATCGTGTGTTTGAATGAAAGTCATGTTAATGTGGTGATGGGTTGGAATCCTATTGCTCCATTGATAGTTTCAGGGATCAGCTAATGGTTGATCTGGAAGTTTTTCAAGGTTTAGTGTTTGTATACGGAAGTGCGGTTTTTGTTTTTTCAGATAACAGGGCTTGCTGGCGGCACATATGTTTGGCGATATCGTTGCGGACAGAAGGATTGCGCTCAGTTCTTTGGAGATTTCTACGCTTACGACAAAATTTCGAACTCCTTTGTCAGGGTCTCGGAAGGTTTGTAAATTTGCGAAATCCATGGAATTTGGAAGTGGATTACTGAACTGATATCTGGTCATCCTTCCGGCTGCACTTAGGGCCCCAAAATAAACCCACTTTTGAAATGCCTGTTGCTCGAAAAAGTGCTGAACTGTATATGTGCCTTACTTCAGAGTAAGCTGTGAATAACTTGTACACATTTTCTATACTAAGTTCGAGGAAATCAGGGATTCCGTTGTGTTAGTGGAGGATGCGGTGTCACATGCAAAAGCAAAGGTTAGGAGGATTTCACGAGG
Organism: Ancylostoma ceylanicum; assembly: GCA_000688135.1. NCBI lineage: Eukaryota > Metazoa > Nematoda > Chromadorea > Rhabditida > Ancylostomatidae > Ancylostoma > Ancylostoma ceylanicum. The sequence goes on from JARK01001596.1 coordinate 210,737, forward strand.
CAACATTTTTCAAAATTTGAGATGAGATTCTAGGGGATTGGGCTAAGAAATGAGATATTCGTTGCAACCGATTTGTTTTGTTCTCGTTGTCATTCCGGAAACTCTTAAAACCGTCTTCGTATGTACGTGATTCGCACTGTAACGCCTCGCTGCATGCGCCAGAAAGGAACAGTGACTATCGTATTACCCTTTAATTAATTGTTCTACTTCCTTTTTAATCTTGTTCATCAATTCTCACGAAGTATTACCCAATATTCACGTGTAGTTGTTGCCGAGATGCTCCTCAATTTGCGTGTAGTTGTTTCTGAAAGGTCATGGACACAATCGTTAGCTCACTCTTCAAAAACGGCCGTGTTTCGCTGTGTTGAGCTGCTGTACTTTACAAGATGCTAATTGACGTTTATGGAGTTCATTGACTCGAAAAGTTTATGGTTGTTATGCAGGAACTTTCAATCATATGCTAGCAACCCTTTCCATGCTGCATTTCTAAGCTCGCAAACGAAGCTGTCAGATACTGAAAGTTTGGTTTGCGCATGTATTTGTTTTGTAGAATATGCCGATCCGTTCCCAGTATTGTTATAGTTATTACTGTAACTTGATTTGTGGAAAGCTTAGGATATTTAATTTTTCAGACGGAGCTGCCATAGAGGATACAGAATGCGAGGCTAATGAAGAGGTCACAACAGAAGCTCCCGAAGGTTTCTTTACAGTCTTAATTAAGTATTAATGGAACAGTTACTGTTGACTTCGAAGCTTTCGAGAATTGAACTGTAGCAGACACCGCTATTGGTAGAGTTGACTTCCAAGGAAAATATTGGAGGATTTGCTTCGTCTTCAAATCATACGGTCTGCTTAAAAAACTTTAGTCGAGTATTACTTGTGCCACACGTTTTTCTCGCTTTCCTAACTGAACACAGCGCGTTTCCCGTTCTTTTTCTGTTATATCTTTCTCTGGTGAGGAGAAGCATATCTATGCGTCATCTGACTTCTTAAAAGTGGCCGTGTTGTTTGAAGCGAATTCTCAATTCAAGTGTCTGAGCAATTCCCGCAATCCGATTTCATTTTCGATAGAAAGGCACCGGAGCTAACTCGATCTTAATTTGAATTTAAGTGGTGGTCGTTAAACTTGCTTTTATAGTAACAAACAACAGCTTGTTTTAGGGCAGTCGGCTTTGGCTGGCGAATCCACCGCAGATTCTCCTTCCGAAGAAAAACAAGAACATCACGCTGGTAACTCTTCGGCATTTGTAGGATCACTTGAGCTTGCCTTGCATGAACTTTTTTTTTTAAACAACAGTCCTATATTTGCTATTGCTGTTTCAGCTTCGATTTGATACGGAAATTTTGTTGTTCTTTTTCAGGTGATGTTGATACCACTACCAAACCATCCGCAGATTCAAGGAGTAGACGACGTCAGAGACTGACAGCGCGTAAGAAGACATCCACTCCAGTCGCAGTGAAAGTGAGTGTCGACCGCCTCTTGTCTGCTCTTATTTGGTCATACACCATGAGAATATTCAAGCTGAGAGAGCTTCTAATTTTTGTGGAAGCTGAGCAGTTGGGTACTGGTGCTTCTATTCCCTGTTGGAGGTATTCGCTCTGTACATGGAGGATCCTTCGCTGCACATAAAGTCACCGTCCCACCGCAGAATCGTTTCAGAGATTTTTGCACTATAAGAATTTCCAGGGACTCTCGAATAGAAATGGGATACGTGATTCCGTTCAAAATTTCAGAAAAAAACCGTTTTCTAGCTCCAACTCTCAAGTAGCCAGTGGGCGGAGCCGGGGGCGCGACCAAGGCACCAATTGATTCTCTTCAGGGAGGAGCACCCCGTCTGAGGAAAATCTCACTCATCGAAAGAGTTCCCCGTCCACTTCTAATAAAATAGAAACTACGTTGCTTATATGACGAACAAGAGACTGCATGATGCGGAAACCCTCTAATCCCGTCTTGGCAATGGCGGACGCAGAAAGTGGATGGG
>JARK01001596.1:212962-232726 GCA_000688135.1 Ancylostoma ceylanicum
GGGGGGGGGCAGGAAACAAATTGGAGTCTATGCCGTTTTGGGGACCCGAATGAAATATTAAATTGGTGAAAATACTGATTACATCATTAGATAATCAATAATAATTATTTTAAAAATTATACTGGAAATGAACGATTGAAATTGTACTAATGGGAAGTTTTTATTCATTTTCGAAAGCTGAGAAAGGTCCTAAATTATGTGGACACTGAGCTGTTCAAAGGTAATCAGTGTTGTGTTAACAAAACAATTTTGAGGATCCGTTCTATTCATCCATTAGTAAGCACATTCGAACTTTGAGAGGCGTAGTTGTGTTCGAAACTAGCTCCTGTTATCAACACATCCTATCGGTTTGACATTCCTTTTCAGTAAGTTAAATTAATTTGAACACATCTTTCACGGTAAATATATTTTAGAGCTCGTCCACCAACAAGAAATCAGAGAAGCGGACAGACAACAAGACCAACAAGGCTGTCCATAAAGCTCCCCCTAACCCTCCATTCAAGTCATCTTCAAAGGCTTTATGTAAAGCTCCTCCAAAAACACCTGCCAAGGCAACTACAAAAGCGACAAAGTCACCCAAATCTGCGAAGGCCTCGAAGACAACAACAGCGAAGCGCCGAAATGAGAAGGACCCAGTAACGGTTAGCTATTACACGCCTCTGATGTGACCTCTTTTCAAGAACAACATTTCAGTTAGATGCAGAGACTCCTGTTAAAAAGGCGCGTAAAGGATATGTTTACGAACCTATTCCACCTCCGGTGCAGAATATGAATGTTAGCATATTGGAGGTGATTACCCTTTGTTTAGACTTCCTGTAGCTAAGGAGTTTCACCTAAAACCGATTATTGTACAGAACTCGACCAGTATTCACGTAACAACACAACCGAGCTACTGCGAGAGTGCAACCCAAACCATGGGAGGTACACACTACTTCTCTGTCTTGATAGAACAACTAATCAACGGGCAGGCAGATTTTTGTTCCGGGTGAGTTTTCTCTCATACATCCTTCATGAGTTTTCCTTTAATTTGTGGACAAACTTTCATACACTTTGACTGTTTTTAGACCTATACGCAGTGTTAGGTGACATTGACACAATCACTTTCTTCCTATTTTCATTCTGTAGGGTGGTCCAAAAATATGGAGGCACTCCAAAAGATTTATATCTGACGTTAGAAAGCAAGAAGGCAGCTCTGTTCCTAATATGGTATTTTTCATCCAGTACTGAACAGAATATACTATCACATCTCACTAACTCTCTCAACATCTGCGAGAAAAGACGCAGTGAATTCGAACTTGTCACTTGCTGTGGCGCGGAGGGGCCTTCCTCGCGGATAACCCCACGTTTCTGGACGCCGTTGCTCCGACGATTAAAGAGTTTACTGGGAGTAAAATCAGTTTTTGTGCTTAGATGAATACCGTAACGAGAGATTTGCGCGAATGAATGCTAAAAACAGTAACAATAAGGAAACGGACGTGAATTCCTGTGCAAAAACAGGGTGAAATGCATGTTAGGGCTGTTCCTGGTTCCTTTTTCAGTGCTTCGATAGCGGAATAAAACATATTAGGCCTGCAAACATCCAATCTTGGAGTTCTAAGGAGAATTACCCCCATTATACGATTACTCATGGGGATCCGATTGGATAAGCACGTTCAAACCGTGTAGGATATCGGCGAATTCGCACCAAATCCCGGATCTCATAACCAAGGTAGCTGGTCTTTCACAATCGCTTTAATGTTTTTCTGTTACCCAAGCCTTGTATTCTTTGATGCGCTGGTAAGTGACCCTCTCGCACAATCTTACACGCTGACATTACATGCGCGCGTAGAGTACACAAAGTTGTAATTGGGTGATGGAAAGAAATCTTGACTGACGGCCTAGTTCTCGCCAAATTTCATAGCGGCAGTGATTGTTTTGTAGGAACGTGTATGATTAATAAGATGAACAGTAAAAGATTGGATACAAAGTGCCAAGACGCGAGATAAGTCGAGGAACGCGCATCGCAACCTTGTCTCCATATTTTTGGACCACCCTGTATTTTTACCTGTTGAAGGGGGTTTTGAAGCCCACTCTATGCACATTTTTTTACTCGCAATATTTGTAACCACAATGCGTAGGCCACCTAACCTGCTTCAAGCGCAACCTTCTAGATTGGTGGACAGTTGGCGTAAGAGTAAGATATTCCCACTAGTTATTTCGCATTTGACTTTCTGGGATGAGTAAAGTGTGCGGAAAGTTTTGGACGCTGGTTTTTTTTTTTTGCTTTATTCCTATAACCCAAGCTCGGCACTAATCATATGCGTATAAAAACATCTAAACATTTGCTTTACCAACTAGCAGGAAATAGTACCAATTGAGTGAGTTGTCATACCAGCTGAACCAGGTTATAATCTACCAGCTCATACCAGGTTATAATTTCGCGATTTTCTTTAGGACGTCCTCAGATGGGCGGCCTCAGCTGCCGACCCATGTATCACGTCGTCTGTTGGTGAGCCAGCAACTTCTGAAGCGTCAGTCGGATGAACTGGTGCAGGCTCACGAAGAGAACAAACGCCTAATGTCGCTAGTTAACCTTATGAATACTGTGATTAAGAAATTCAGGTATGTTCTCATTTCTTTTGCATTCTCATTGCTTGCGTTCATTTTTTCTTTTTTTTCTGAACAAAGGCTTCCAATGCGGTGATTATTTGGAGGTCCCTTTGTCATTCTGAGACTAATGTAGAATCTTCATTCACGATTACTTTGCGTTAATTTGCGATAATTCATCAAGCTCTTTCTTCTCGCAACTAGCTATTTGGCCAGGCGTGGCATCGAAAGGCCAGAAAATCCAAATTGATTATTGAATTGCCGCGATTTTTTGTGTTAGAATGTAAGAGGTTTGCTGAAACCCATGCGTTCCCTAAAATGTGCGCATACTGGGAATACTCGACAAAATCTTTCTGCAGATTGTGGTGTTCATCTGCTTATGTCCTTTAACAGGAGATCGACACATTTAGAACTATACAACTTTTTTTACCTCCCCCCACTATTGAACCTGTGAGGTTATGCCCAATTCAAGTTGTCTGGAGACATGATTAGTGAAAACTTGTACTGTGGAGAAACGCTCAAGAATGTTCTCATTCTTATGATTTCCTCTAACTCGTGAGCTGCCGCACTTCTTAGCATTTCCAGAAAAGTGCTACATTGATTTTGAGTAGTTTGGAAGTCCATCCACATAGCAGCACTACTTATTCAGTTTCAAAAAACGCGTAGTTCTCATTTGCTAACGAGAAGGTTGGTTCTAGGCTAAGCATGGTTGTGGGGTCGTTGAAGTATTAGGTCCGTCCAAAAGTTCCGGGGCAGTTGCTCCCAATTTTTCAGAACGCTGTAACTCAGCTCAAATTAAATATTTCTATTCGAAATAAGCACCACTAGCATCAATGCAACGTTGCCATCTCGATACAAGTGAATTTGCCCGGATGCATAAAAATTAACAGGTTTAGACTCGAAAAACTGGCGGACGTCGTCTTCGAGTAGGCTCTGATTGATGAGGTGTTTACCGCGCAAGTAAAGCTCTAGGTACTTAAAAAAGGTGGTAATCTGTTGGAGACAGATCTGGTGAATATGGGGCGTGAGCCAGGATTTGGAACCCCAGTTGGTGAATTTTCTGCACGGCCGACACTGCAACATGGGGACGGGAGTTATCCTGCAGTAGGAGTGGGTCCAGTCTGTTTACCAATGCCGGCCTTATTTCCATCAGTTTATCCCTGACAACTTCAAGCAAGTGAGAGTAGTACTCGGCGGTCATAGTGTGCCCGTTTGGAATGAGCTCGTAGTGGATGACTCCAGTTGAGGACCAAAAAACTACCAACATTGTTTTTTTTAGGGTGTAGAGATGGTTTAACCAATTTTTTGGAAGGCTCACTGGAGTCAAGCCACTGCGACGACCTCCGCCTGTTATCGTACATGAACCATTTTTCATCAACGGTGCAATCCGTTCAAGAAACGGATCGCTGCCGTATCTGTGGGTCAAAGATCTAGAGACTTCAAGGCGCCGCAATTGCTGTACTTCATTGAGTTCATGCGGGATCCAACTCTCCATCTTCTTCACTTTACCAATCTTCTTTAAGTGGTGCGACACAGTTGAGCGGCATATGGATAGCTTCCCCGCCATCTCCTGCTCACTTTGCGCAGGGTCTGATTCGACCAGATGTTTCAGGACGTCAAGGGTGGAGGGCCGACCTGCTCGTAGCGCGTCTTCCAGGCTCTCATCACCCTTAGCAAATCTTGCGTACCAACGAGCCGCTGTCGTTTTAGAGATGGTGCCTTCCCCAAACGCCTTATTGGTGTTGTGGACCGCTAATCTCGTCGACGGTCCCAATTTGAACTCGTAAAGCAAAATTCCCCTGATTACTTTACTGTCCATGATCTTGTTTCGAGGCCTGAAATACAGCAATGCTGCAATGTACAGCCTAGCCAAAACTAGTGCAGATATCAGATGTTGTACGCTACCAGCTCACTTGAAAGCTGTTATCTGATATCACAATCGAACCTAGCTAATCTGCGTTAAAGGATGAATTCTCATCAACTGCCCCGGAACTTTTGCACGCACCTAGTGCAATAAAAATCACCAAAAAAAATGTAGGCTTGAAGCGGTTAGCCGTGATAGCTTTCAACCCACATTTCATGAGGTAACCGGAGCTCCGCGATCTCTAGTACAGCGGGAAAGAGAATGAGGGAGAGTGCGCAGGAACGGCAGTGGGTGAGAGGAAAACAGACGATATCAATGAATAATCAACTATCGTCGCGTTTGGAACAGAATATAGGTGGCGACACAGTTTCGAATGGTTCGAATATTTTACATTTTTGCTCAAAGTTTTGATCAGAATTGATTGTTATTGTAGGCTCAAGCTCATCCATTGTTGCTTATGTTCGGATCTCAACACGGATATCAGCTTTCGCGCAATGTACCTCATAAGTGATTGGTAACATGATTATTTCAGAGATGAGTACACGCCAGAACTCCGACATCTCCGTGATGCCATTGGTGTTCTTAAGAGAGAGTTTTCCTTTTATCAGGATGAATTTGTAGCAGAAGCAAAGAAAAGCATTGACAATATAAATGTGAGTTGATCTTTATCCAGTTCTTGTAAACAACGTTGTTAAATTTTGTTTCAGGCACAAAAGAACGAAGTTCAACGGAGGATAGATGATGTTGAAAGGAAAAACCGGCTGCTGAATGTTAGTACTGTAGAAGCATCATACAGCCGGTGTCATTCACAGTTTTACAGCTCCTCAGCAGAGTCATAGAATAAGGATGTTCACTTAAGATCACTGAATTATTGAAAGAGCACAGGAGCAATCCTGAAGTTTTTGTAGTTTTTAGCCGTTCTTTCTCGCGAAATGTTCTTTCACGCTTCAATGTCAGCGGTCGCTTACAGTCCTCCTCAAAAATCCTTGCCTCACGCTACACTGCGCGTTGGCTGAGCCACGTCGCAGCACGTATGATAATGCATAGGTGACGCGGCGCGTCTCAGCAGATGGGCGGTGCAGCACGAGGCAAGGAATTTTGAGAAAGACTGTAACTGTCATGTTGCACAACCTGGCTCGATATTGAGTAGAACTCGATGTTGTTATTTCGCATTTCAATATGGGTATCTGCTACAGCCCTGACCAACCTGCTCAGTATCGAAAGTATAATCGGTCAATCTAAGTAGCTAGGGTTAAGATAGAAGCAGTGACTGTTCCTATTGCTGCCAAGTGATAGCTTTCCTTCCAGGCGCGGATAGACTTGCATGTGAAGGAAAAAGAAGCGGTTGAAGAGCGCGCTGATGGCTACCTAAGGTTTTTTTTTCAGATTTTATCTTCCTTAATGGCTCTGCAGAGCTAATCACAGTATATTATAGAGATATTAGCGCACGTGATCGTGACGTCATTCTTGCCAACAAGGCTCGTGATAGGGCTGAGCGAAAACTGAACGATACCCTCTACGTTGGTAAGTCCATTTATGATATCTGTTAGTGTCGAATCCGCCAAGGGTTAGCTTTGCTGGATCACAAGAATTCTTGTTCACTATTACTCGCAGTAGTATGATCGTATTTAGCGAATAATGCGAAATGTGCTCACTGTCAAATTAGCGACAAGATGCGGAAGCATTTGACCGATGTGGTGGCAGAGAAAACGGTTTTGTTGGAGAAGTGCCAAAAGGAGTGCACAGATGTACGTGGGAATGATTTTCGAAAGTTTTCCCGTGCTCCGCTGAATGCACACCTTTATTAGGAGATGTTCTTAAGGCTGTGCGGCGTGCTGACCATGCTGATCGCATTTCTCAGATACTCTCGAAGGATAGCGAGAAACTGAGATTCGAATTGAACAGGTGGAAATCGGATGCTGAGCGCAACATTATCGAAATTACGCGGTTGAAAGGTAAGTTTTTTCGTCTGTTCTATAGCACTTTTCCTGCTTCTTAAACTTGAATCTTAATTTCAGAGGAGCTACGGAAGGTAGGTTCCCCGTCAACCGGTGGCCCAGTTACGAATATGATTCCTGCAAATCAGATTCGAGGTGGGTCTGACGTGTCCTTTGATTCGACTTTTTTGACCGTATTTTCAGTTGGAAGTATTTTAGCCGAGCCTAATACCCCCAAACAGAGTGCTTACGCCGTTGATTCTGTAGCTTCAAATCATGTTGGAAAGCCTGTCGCTTCGAATGATCCTTGTGAGCTTTTTAAAATTGTTCTTGGAAGTGTTAGCAAAATGATTGATGTTATTATTAATTTAATGTTGTTTGTTGTTCGCAGCGGATATGTATCTTTGAGTGATCAAGAAAAAAATTAAATGGAGTTTTGCTCGGCCTCGTTGGGGATTTTGAAGATTTCCATGCATTTTTAGACTAGGGGTACAATGGTAGTTAACGTAGCAGAATGTAAATTTTCTGAAAAAAAGTTATTTCTTCAATACATTTCCGACCTTAAGTGCAACTGCATTACTATGAACTGGAAATTTAGTATCCAGCTGAAGTTCTTTTTGTTTTCGATGTGCGCAATTCTTCACCGGAAGGCCCTGCGAAACTATTACCAAACTCTGCCGAAGAGTCGGTTATGCGTGCGCCATTGATACCTCCTGTGATGCCTACTCCACCGGAGGAACCCGACTCTCCATTCACTTCGTGGTTACCTAAGGTGACGCTGTTTTAGAAGTAAAGCTGTGGTCTTCACTGTAACCATGAAGTTCTTTCCAGGATAGAAAAGCAGAACATTCTCCTCCAATATCGTTTTTCAATTCACCTTCTGTTACCTCACGACATGGAGGTGTCCCTCCAGCAATGCGAAAACCTCATCCTTTCAATGGTCCTGTGATAAGTGATCGCTCTGCAGGCAAGCTAGATGCTGCAGGGTTTTCGCCGTCGTCCATCGAAACAAATAGAAAAGTTGGTGCTAGACCATTCCGGTATCAATTCTCAGAATAGTTAATGCGTTTAATTCCAGAGTATCAGTAAAAATGGTGAAAAGCTGATGGGTCAGAACTCAAGCAAAGCTGGTGGGTTTCTGTCAATTTAACTTCCGAATTGCTTGCGTCAGATCTCTCACACTGTCTCTGCATTCATCTCGTTTCAGCCGAACCTACGCTGTCAGTTGCAACAACATCACAGACAGGCAAAGGTAATGTGCAGCAGAATAGTCCCAGGAAAATCGATCAGGTTAGCGTATTGACGTTTGGTTCATCTGAGGCTGTTCGCAGTACCTTTGCTTGTGTCTTCGGCACTTTTGTACCGTTGCTTTCCAGGTTGGTTCCAGCGATACCGTACCAATGATAGGAAAACTGCCGTCGAAGATTACAAAGAAGAATCAAAAAGTATGTTGTTGGTTGTAAACGAAGTTATATCACATCAAGTACCTTTCATATTGTTTTCAGCAGGAAGTCACAGCTACTGAAGCAAATGGTGGAAACACAGCAACATCTCGCTTGTTTGATTTGGGATCCCAAAGTGCGGGGGCGCAAAAGTCGGTGCAGCAGATAGCAAAGCCAGGTGTAGGAATGGTTGCGGGGGCGCAACAGTCGGTGCAACAGATAGCAAAGCCAGGTGTGTGGGAATGGTTTGCTTGAATCTAAGCAGCGTTTCAGTCATTCTCACGAAACAAGGGGAAGTGAGCGATGACATTTTGATGTTGTAATTGTTTGCTCGAAGACTTATGCATATATATGTATTTGCTGCATGTATCTTCCTATAGTCAACTCCAAAAGTACGCAGACAAGAGTTGGGACCGCGGCGCGGCTCTCTCGCTGTCTGCCGCACGGATTCAGCGGGGCGTGCAGGGCAGAGACACGGAGGAAAACCGCGCCGCGGTTCCAACTCTTGTCTGCGTACTTTTGGAGTTGACTGTATCTATCCTCCCTTGAGAGGATTGCTTCTTTTTTTTCTACTAAAGATACGATTTCAAATGTCATCGTACCCTTTGAAATTAATTTCTTGGACGTAAGTGATTTTTAAAGGCAAACCAAAGCCATCGAAGAACGCTAAGAAGAAGATGCTTCGAGCGCAGCAGCAAGTTGCCAGTGTAAGTGTACGCGTTCATGAGCTTAGCCATTATTGATCGTGGTCTTTGCGCTTATTGCAGAAGGCGATACAACCATTGATGTCCATTCGCGGTCCTACGCCTTTCAATGGTCCAGTGTTCGCTGGTATAAGACCTGCCGCTCGATCATCACCTCAGCCGCATCCTGTGGAGACTATGTATGGTACCAATTTTCTTTTGAATCTTTGATTTTCGTTTGTACTTGTCTCCCCCGTGCTTCAATGAATTTTTTTCAGGCGAACCAGATTCTCCAGTTCTCCACTTCCGTGGCATCGTGGCGGTACCGCTGCTGATTATGATGCATGGGAACGTGATGGTAAGTAAGTCCTGATGGTAGTTCGTATCCGGTTGTTATGATGATTCTTTTTCAAAGTATGGAACAACAGTAGGGTTCCTGCATGTAACGCCTTTTTATTACTGGAACTCTACAACTAACAAAGCACTTGCAGCACTACCTTGATAGCTTTGGTATTCGTCATACACGTCAAGTTCTTAGCTACTTTTCACAGTATGTCTAAGTAGTCCAAGTACTAGCAAATAGTAGTTTCAAGGCAAGGGAGTACTCTGAATTTGAGCACAGTGATAGGTGCTCGCACTTCTGCTCGCTCTCTGCTTCCAAGAAATAGAATCTTGTCGCTGCTTGCTCGTTCTCTTCTTTTTCTTTTTTATCACCTATTGCTTGTTACCGCAAGCAATACACAATCTTTGATTGGTGCCGCAAGCGTAGCCCCCACGATTTTTTTTATCGCAGCGACACCGAGAGATGTCGCCGCTGAGGGGAACGAGACATGATGGGAGTGTTTTGTTAGACGTGTACAGTGTATCCGAAACGACGAATCCGCCCAAGCGGTCGGTGATCCAGAGGCGGCACAGCTATGGCGTTTGCCAAGTTCTCCATGCCACATCCAACTCATTGGCCGATATCATAAAGATAAACGTGATGCACAGATTAGAGATGACGACGTGGAGTACTGGCAAGCGTGGCCTGCTCTGGATCCCTCGGCGCTTGGGCGGACTCGTCGTTTCGGATAGACGGCATTTACCGTCGCGGGAAAGGTAAAAAAAATGCTGTGCATTCGAACAAAACATTTTTCTCAGACAAAATGGCTGAGAGAAGGTACCACACAAGCGTACCAAGCGCGACAGGGACTAGTACCTTTAGATTTTTTTAAATCCACCTTGTTCATTTGAAGATCGTAGCGATTGCCCGTGATCACGATGGCTATCGGCTATCGGCTGAGAAGCTAAAATGCCAAATCTACATTCATTGGTTTAAAATGAATGAAAATCGATCGGCGGCACTTGAGTGGACGGTAATGCAAAAGATGTATATGGATTGTCACCTCGCACCTCTTCCCAGCGATCCCCATCATTACCCGTCACTGACTTTAGCCGTCTGAGCAATAAATACTTGCCCAACGCGCCTTTCGCACCTCTCGCACATCTCTCGTAGCTACATATAATTGTTGCTGTTGTGTAAGAACTGCCCATATCGCGATTACCTGTTAGCAACTGAGGTAGGCGGCCTTACCAAATTGAGAACTGCCGCCGTCGCGCGTGGCGCACGGCAGAATAGCGTTAAAGGCAGCACCCACGGAAATGTTTGTGTTTGAGATTTCGCTGAATTTTGGGGGTTTCAGGGATGATGAACTCATAGGGCAGTGATGAAACAGCATGAAACACGCCGGAAGACAAGAAATGAAGGCGCTGTTTCCCATGCGTCCACAGCGCAGACGAGTTTTACGCTGAGGGTATGGGCGCGTATCGTCACGAATTCTTGTGGATGGTGCGCATTCCATACCCTACACTGCACAATATTCCTTATACAACATGATATATTGGGCTAGACCACTCGTAGCATGCCAAGCCAACAGCGTTAACAGGCATTGCGGACTCCAAAATGGCCATGCTCGGCTCTGTGTCCGCGGCAGTATCTTCACAGATAGGCCGCTTTTTTCTGTGTTCAAGTTACCATTGCGATTGTCTGGCAGCCTATCACACGGAGAACGACTTACCTCGAAAGTGAGGATTTCAGTGGGTGCTGCCTTTAACTGTGAAGAGAATATGTGGACAACACAATGCGGATAGGGACGAGCGCTGCTATTGAAAGCAGCTGGAGATTTTTGATTTTAAAGCTCATTCACCTACTAGGTGCACATACTCTGATTTATTCAAAACTTCCTGGAATTGTTCAAAAGTACCCATGTTTAAGGATATTTCCAAGAATCATCACCCCAGTATGAAAGAAGAAGTTTGCTCGACGGTGATCTCCCCTGTGATAGGCCATTTGTTCAAAGAGCAAGAAAGAATTTCTGGGAACCCTAGCTTCCATTTATTGCTGATAATCGTTTGTTAAGAATACTAAGCGTCAAATGCGTAGCAATTACTGTGAATTACTTAGGTCTGATTGTACTATTCTACATCTTCCCTTTCTCAGACGACGGGTATTTCTGGATAGCCTAGGGGACCATTGCTTTCAATTACATGTAATGATATCCGTGCACCCTCTCATTCTACATACATGTTTTTTTCAGATAACATAGTTCAAGTCTGTATTCTGTTATTTATTGCTAATGTATGTATACAGATTTTGTTTGATTTCGTACTCAGAGTGTATTATTATTTGCTAGTCTTGCTTTCATGTCATGTCTGTGAATGGAGTTACAGTTGCGAGGACTAGGGAATATGCGAAACTAGGGGATTTTCATATCTACCTTGGGGACGAGTTCTTCATAGTGAATTTGATAAATCGTGCTCAACAAAGCGTCTTTAGCATGATAACAGTAATGACAACGTGACGACTCTTCTAAAATGTTTCAGTTTGATTCCTTAACAACGCTTACGAGTATAGGATGGGAGCTAGAAAAAATCTCACAAGGGATATGCACAGAATCAAGGTGCTAATTCGGAACGAGACATGTATGATTGGAAAGCTTATCCCACATGATGTTACAGGTTATAATTGAGTTCTGCTAAATGGTCTACACAAGCTCAAAGTTCCATGTCGGTGATTTCCTACTATACTGCTATGATAAACCTCCACTCACAGCGTGTCAGCTGGACTGCCGAGTGGGTAGTGGTGCATACTCATAGAATGTAACCCGAGGGTTTACATCCCGTCCACGAGTTTTGTTCTGCAGACTTCTATTTCTAACCTTTACCATTCGGAGCTGCTCAGGAGATGAATGATCATTGGTTGCGCACTATATAAGCTATGGGAAGGCTTTCTCTGTAGGGAGCCAAGTTTCATGACCCAGTCGGTGTTCATTTCTCGTCGTTATCTACTTCACGATCTTTCTATCGTCACGTCACAGTAAGCTGCATCGAGGAGGGCCCTCTGGTAGGCATCCGCCACTTTGTGCTCTTGGCGAGTAGCACTGGTGATGTAACCCGACCAAACTCGCGCAGCTTGCAAAGTTCCCTCGTTACTGTTAAAGGCAGAAAGAGATGCCGCAGTGAAGACATCGCTACCGCGGCAAGTGTGAACGCCTCTGTAGATTTTCCCTAGGTCAACGGGGAATTCGTAATTTTTTCGGTTCGAATTGGGTTTGTACGGAACTCTGGCCGCTGCCCTATGCACGCTCCGTCAATAGATAATATGGTTAAGTCATTTCTAGTAATTGGAATTTTTAAGACTTTTATTACCAGAAACCGTCATTTCTAGGCATATACGATATCAATCATTAGATTTCTAACTACCCATCTCTTTATATTTATTCAGTAATCACGCGGAATAATTTAGAAGCAAAAAAAAAACACACACACACAGCAACATAAAGGGAAAATAGTAGGGACAGAGAAAACATATAGGACATGATCCTTTCACCAATACTCACTATCGGTTGAATGGACTATACAGAAAACATGAAAGCATTGGATGAGGTGGAATTGAACCATGTCTCTGCTCAGATTTCGTTCAGCTTGTTCACCAAACGAGTTGAAAATCACATAATAGCCATACTCTCAGAACGGTTTTTTAATCAACCAAGCACACTGATAACTCCCGTTAGTTTCGTTAGGTTTAGACCCTCTATTGATTGATTGAGATCATCTCACAAGATTCAAAATGACCCTCAGAGGTTATAATCTTGAAAACCTCACACAAGATATGATTCCCAGAAGTATTCACTTCTAATGACTGCAGACTGTCCATCAAAGAATTTCCTAAGGATGATGAAAATTCTACTTCGATTTTGCTACAGATGTCCCGGGGTTGGCAGGATTTCCATCTGGTTGTTGAGATTGTGGAGGCTCTTCATTCATTTCGGGTTTAACATCCGTGTCCATGGGCTCAGAATTGCCAGGAGGATCCTGGAAAGAAGCAAATAAACCGAAACGGAAAAAGAAGAGATACACATAGATGATGAAGGATCGAACCGAAATCGACAAGGAGTTGCCAGCTGGAAACATCTCGAATAAGTTCTGCATCAACATATGGGTGCGCGTCTTTTGGAAATGTGTACTACGAGCTTGTAGTGGCTTTTCCTCTTCGGACTAGAACTGTGATCATGAAATCTCAAAATTTCGATAACCGGGAAAATGTTCCACCTTTTCATCGTCTTTTTTGGTAGCAGGCTTCTTATCGAATTGCCAATAGTAACCTTTGGCTACATTGTATCTGTGTAATAAAGTAAATAGGTATAAAGCGAAAAACCAGTAAAAAGATTCGAAAAATTTAGCATTTTTTTACCTGGAATACTGTATAACCTGATCAAAGGCATTCTTCAACGGTTCCACGGCGCCTAGCAAACGTGACTGGACGAATGTGTACACATCAGGAGCTTGATAAACTGTGCCGTTAATGACGTAGTAATATGCGAGAGGAGTGACTGAAATGATTGTACCATCTAATCAATAAGGTTTCCAGAGTAGTTCAAATAATTTATGGTGCTCTTGGCCGTTCAGATTGAATCCACGCTGCGATGAGGATAAAAAGTGATGGAGGATACAGAAAAAAAAATCCAATTTCTTATGAAACATCTCTCACCAAACAATACGAAGAAAGTATTTTGGCTTCCATCAAAACATCTCTCTCACCATTCTGCATATTATTCCGACGATGCTTGCAAATCACATAGAGTGGTGGCTGCGCGCTCCAAAGCACATACTGAATACCCGTCATTGAGCTGAAATAAACAGTGATACGCGCCGGTCTATTACAAAACTCTACGGTGCAAAAATGTATTCTGTGTGGTTGATTTTTAGTCCCCCAAATGTTTAGAACCCAAATCATTATACCCTCCTGTAGTATTTGAATTGGGTGGCTCTTATGAAAAAGCCCACTGCTGGAGCGAATTCCGCCCGCAAAACGGAACTTTGGATGTGGGGCAGTCGTGATATGCGGCGAGTTCTGTCCAGAAAAAGGACTCAACAACGCCTTCCTTTCGACTCGAATGAACCTATTCGACTACGAGGAAGTGCTTGGTCGCTAGCTCTTACATTTTCTGGGACAGATCAATGGAGCACCATCTAATCTCCGACAGGACAACATGGCCATCCGCGTCGGTCGCAGGGAGAAGCATGGTTTCAGGACCACAACGTGACCGTCGGGGTTCCTTGACTTCCCATGCCTAGCATTCCGAGCGTCGGAACGGTGGATTTGTATGCGTCGATTACATTTGAATCCATTCGAACTTGCCCGGCGATTCTGCGACTACAGAGGACTACATGGTGAAGAGCACGTTCCTGCGTCTGTTGCGCTACAGAAGGCTCCGACATCTGTGGGATTGCAAACTTGAATAAGGAACACTGACCATTTATTATTGCAAACTTGAAGCAGTTTCGTATGAGTGCATTATTTTTTTTTTCTGGAGAGGATATTTATGACACACACTGTATAGGAGGTTCAGAGAAGAGTCGGTACTGGTGCATTCACAGACTGAGGGTAGGCTTTGCGGTTGTGCGCTATTGAGCATACTTGATATTGATTGAAAACGACCGCGCCTCAGTCCATGGCTCTCTAACCACTACCGGTTGAGTGAGCTACATATATGTATGTATAGGTCCATAAGCTAGCCCATTGCCAACACAGCCGTGGGGACGGACCGGTACGTGGAGTGCGCTGCTTAACCCATTGACGACCACGCGGCTCACCGGTAAGCCGTGCCTTTCTTCGCATAGTTCAGTATGAGAGATCATTAGGCCTTGGTGGTCTTAGCAGCTCTCTCAGGTGGTAGCATAATAACACTTCTAAGTCATCACGATTACGAAAATCTACATTGGAGTCTCAACAATAATCTAGGAGCCGATAAAGGAGCCAGAACTTGACGGCAGTGTCTCACCTCGTGTTCGATTAAATTAACGGAATCTGGATCTACTCGACACGCTAAGTTCAGAAATGTATATGATTTCTGACGAAACTGTCGAACCTCGTTTTCGAGGGATCAATCCATCCTAGCGCGGATGAGTTCCTCGACAAGGAGGGCCCAGGCTTGTAATACACCTGTGCTGTTCTCATTGATCGCACAGGTGTTGCCCTTGACAAAAACTGTGTCGCAGTCTCGGCATGCCCGTGTAAAGGCGGGAGGCGCCTCGTACACCGACCAAGAATTTGTGCAATTTCTTGGCCGGTGTATAGTGAACTCCAAATGTACCGGACTGCGGCACGGTTTTCCTCGTTTCCTGTCTCTGCCCTGCAGGCCCAGCTGCCTCCGTGCAGCAGACAACGAGATAGCCGCGCCGCGGTCCTAACTTTTGCCTGCGTACATTTGGAGTTCACTATATCTGATGAAACAATGATAAACACTGCCTTTAAATAAAAAAAAACTGTGACTAACATAATTCCATAATTCTCCGTATCCAGAAAAAGGTCAAACATAAAAATTACATGGAGCTTCGTCTTAAAGAGTGAACTACACAACTCTCACGTAACCTTTTTATCCTATGCTGGCTTTCAAGTTTTTTTTACCGATCACAGACTAGAACGTTCACGTTTTCAAAATGAAAAATTTGACTAGCGAGATCCAATACTTTGACCCTGACTAGATACGATTACACTTTTAGGGGTGTGTATCATCGTGAGTGGAAACGAGGCAGAGTCTTCCCGCCCTTCACTATCAACTCGTCCCGGTCGCATTCAAAATTTGCATAGTCATGTATAGTGGAATCGCGCGCGAAGGGAACGAGTCAGCCGTAATGGGCGGTAGGAGGATTTGAACGAACCAATCGCAAAACAGTGCCATGCCCCGTTTTCCCTCACGATGATACACACCCCACTTTTAGCACAACTGAAGCAATGTTTCGTCTGGCTTCAAGATTACCTCAGCCGACTGTGTATTAGAGAATGCAAAACAAGGCAAGACGAAAAGAACACTAACAGTAAGCACTCCTCAAGTGGTCGAGAGATGTTCTGCATGCGCACGTTCTCGTTGCAAGAGCTTTTGTCGTAGAATGCATTGTCGGAGTTGCAGAAGTACTCCAGAACGTTCTCAGGCGTGATGAAATTGGCAGGCCAGTTTGGGTTCTTGAATGTGATATGCAGTGGGTTTGGCCTCATCACTATAATTGGAACGGATGAAATATTTTTAGTAAGTCCCACTCGGATCGCAAATTAACGTACCGGAAGCTCCTGGACGCATGGGATTCATTCTCACTAGATTTGCAATCTGAATAGTAGAAGAAAACATACAGCATCGACATTACTACTAGCTTATTATTTGAGATATGAACTGATAAGAACAGCACTGCTGGAGACAAATGCACTGATTTCTATTATTAATCCTTTAAAATTTATTATATATTAGACCGATGTAAATGAACAAATGATGGTCGAAAAGCAAACAGAAAACCAGACTGATGAATTCATTTAGAACACCGCAAGGAATATTGGTGGTTGGGATAGATTCATGATTAACACTTCATTTTCGAGTCAAAATTAAGATAATCAGATGGATAAATCCTCTCATCTCGTCCAAGGATCATATCCCAGTGAAGTCGCGATGACTCGAAGATCCCCTCCGGACCGCGGTTGATTTGCGCAGCGGAATTCAAATCTCTGGAAATGACTACATCAGGGCTGTACGTCACAAAGTTCCAAATTCCATTAGCTCGTCAATCAGCTATGCTACGGAGGAAATGACCTCAGAATGGCGGAGTTTACTAAATTTACAAATGCCCTTAAAGTGAAGGGCTCTCTGAAGTGAAGAAAGAGTCAAACGATAAATCAAAGATGAGCATCAGTGGATATGGTTTTGAGCTTAATTATTGTACAGTGGCGGTCAATCATTCTTGCGTCACAGAGTACCGCCAGTCTGCTCCGCACTACCCATACTGAAGCATAGGTGGTGAGGCGAGCAGATGGGCGACATTCTATAGCGCAAGGATGACTGCCCGTCACTGTACCTATGTATAAAACACTTTAACCCCACCGATAACTTTTTTCAGAAATCTGGGCGACGCGCGTGCCGCCAAAATCTAATGACGAGGAGGCATTTGCGAACGAGCTAACGAGAAAAGGAGATCGTAGACATGGATCATGATCATGTCTACGATGAGGAAGGTTCACCAGCTGCGTTGCGCTGGCACCGAGCATAGACTAGGGGAGGGTAAGCGAAAGCAGTACAGGGATCCATTAGTGATTGGAGACGCAAACACCAAGAGTAGTGGTGTGCGGCAAGCTCTGACTGATACTGGGGAATGTATTTCTTGCAATCGGAACATCATCCAATATCCCCGCAGGGCCTAGGATACTTCCTATCGATTATCCTATTATCGATTCGGATATCGATACATTAATAGGGTTTTATCAGCTTATAGTGAACTCCAAAGGTGGTAGACAAGGAGCGAGACTACGCGCGGCCCACATTGGTTGTCTGCTGCACTTCCCGAGGCAGCAAGAAATCACAGTGTATCGGTTTTCCCCCGTGACTCTGCCCAGCAGGCCCGTTGCCTCGGTGCAGCAGACAACCAGAGTGGGCAGCGCGCGGTCCCGCCTCTTGTCTCCGACCGTTTGGAGCTGTCTGTAGCTCCAATGCATAATGAAATGCGCATGAGGGGCGAGTTTTTCTTTTTCGAGTTCAGTTATTGCAAAGGTAATGTGGCACACGGGACAGAACGCCGTCAAGCGGCTCGGTATGATATTGTATCATAAACTGTGATCTTTGGAAACTGATACAATTTCACGGATAGCACATAACTTCTACGACCATCCAGTCAATCTCATTCAAATACAGGGTCTTATCTCATTCCGATCCTGTGTTACTAATAGATTCCAGACCAGCTTGACGCTCTGTTTTTAGTGATACACGTGAAATGCACAAAAAAAAAGAGAAACGCAGACAAGTAGGGTCTGTGCCGCGCTCCTTCACAGGCGCAATATTGAAACTTTCTCGGATGCGAGGTATGCGTATCGATCGCCACGCCACACTGTTTTTTATCGGTTATCACCCCTACCACGTCGGGAATTTCCCCATCTGCCTTAAGAGAGGTAACATGGCACACGGGGCAGAATGCCTCGAAAAAAGAGAATTCTCTTATGATATAGCCTACTACGACAACGGATGGTGGGTTTTCAACCAGCATATCATGTAATCTTCTATTTGGTGCAAAATAGCCCGTGTACAGGGCACCCACCAGGAAGTGAGTATCGCACTGATCAAACCCATGTGTTCCACGTCCTCCCACACCATTCTCGGTGCCGTTCTAACGTACCAGACGGTAAAAAAAAACTTCAGCTAACAAGCTCGAACGTGTGCTACTTCTACTGATTGAACTACAACGATGTCGAATTCTTAACAGCTCAAAATGGTTTGGGGGCTCTCCACCGCAACTAGTCGTAACATATCTATCTATCTATAATATAACGAATCGAGACTTGCCCATTCAAAAATCCGCACCTTTTCGCGGCGGGACCCATTCGCTTGGGAACGCGCTATCGCTCTTGAGAACGCTCTCCCTTGCGTGGGAAAGCGCAATTCATTTTGAGAATGCAGGCCCCATCGCCTTTTTCTTCATTTTATACTCCGTACTTATACATCTTTTCAATTAACCAGGGGTTTGATAACTTGCCTTCAAACGATCCAGGTTTTGCACTTGAGAAGTTGCTCTCGTTTTAGTGGAATTAGCTGATCTTTTCTTCCACTGCAGAAGGTTTACGTTGTTGGAAAATTTGGTTGAAGTGAAGGCAATGGTGCGAAAAATGATGTGTGTTTCCAAACTCAATCTCCTTCTATCGAAATGATACCACAAGGTTGAAGAGAATTCACATTGCAAAGAGACTTCTGGGGGGGATACCAAGACTTGAGAAAGGAACTTTCGTTGCTGGGAGACATCATGGAGGGGAGGGGTCTCTGAGTCCAGAAGATGAAATGGAACCCGTATTGCAGAGACTTTGAGGGGAAGTCACGAGATCGAAGGGGACCCGCGTTGCATGGAGACATCAAGAAGGGAGTCCTTAATCCTGAGAAAGTAGAAGGAAGTCCGCTTTGCAGGGAGATTTCGAAGAGAAGGAGAAGTTTGCGCGCAATGCGGGTTCCCTTCTACCTTCTCAAGACCCAAAACCCCTTTCCTGATGTCTTCCTGCAACGCGAGCCCCTCTTCGGATTCTCCCTGCAACGCGAGTTCCCTTTGATCTTGTCAAATCTGAGGATCCCTTTCCGGAATCTCGGGGTCCCTTCAACCTTCTCAAGTCCAACGACCGCCTCATCGAAGTGTCCCTACCCTGCCGGTTCCTTTCGATCTTCTCAAGGAGGGTTCCTCTTCTTTGAAGTCTCCCTGCCAAGTTCAGATGGAATTAATTGCAGGTAGACCACACAGAGGGGTATTACAAGGAGACCTCACGGAGGGGCTCCTCGGACATGAGAAGGTCGAAAGGAACTCGCCTTGCAGAGGCTTAGAAAGGAAGCCAAACTTGAGAAGTTCAAAGAGAAAACGCTTTGCACGAAGAGAGTTGAGAAAAGCAAGGAGGACTCGCGTTGTTGGAGTACTTTGAGGGCACGGGCTCCTGTGAGGCGAGAAAAGCGAAGGGAACCCGCGTTGTTCAATTATTCTGACGGGGAGGGACGGAGGTCCTCTGAGATGGGAAAGGCGAAGGGAGCGGTGTTGCTGGACAATAAGGAAGGGGTTCTTACGAGTTCGTAAAGTCGAACAAAACTCGTATTGTTCGATAAGTTCGAGGGAAGGATTCTGGGAGTTGAGAAAGGCGACGGAGACCCGTGTTGTTCTACTGCTCCGAGGGGAGGGGGTCCTCTGAGTCGAGAAAGACAAAGTAAACC
>JARK01001596.1:232961-248269 GCA_000688135.1 Ancylostoma ceylanicum
CATTCTGCTTGCCCGGGGAGGGTCGTTTGAATCGAGAAGCGGTGATGGTAATGAACCCCGCGCCGAACATAGTAATATCTGTGAAGCATTAACTCCTCATGGTGTGATTTCCGAGCTGCTTGCCTTCTAGGATNCTCAGGGGTGAGCCTGCTGAGTTCAAAATGTCGAAGAAACTTGCATTGTTAGAGGAGTATTGTGGAGTTGAGAACGGCGAAGGTGACCCGCATCTTTGAATTACACTGAGGGAAGGGTCCTCTGAGTTGAGAAGGTCAAAGGGCCCCATTCTGCTTGCCCGGGGAGGGTCGTTTGAATCGAGAAGCGGTGATGGTAATGAACCCCGCGCCGAACATAGTAATATCTGTGAAGCATTAACTCCTCATGGTGTGATTTCCGAGCTGCTTGCCTTCTAGGATGAAATGTATAGTGTTCCAGTCCAAGATTATCTCAACGAGAGAAGCAAATTGCGCGTAAATGTGAGTTTTTCGACATGGACGAACATGTGCAGAATTGCTGGCAGAGAAGTCTTATGTTTTAGGTCTTAGGAGATTATTAAAGTCAACATTAATAGCAAGTAGTAGCTCTTCTTCTTCTATCTTCTGACTAAGGTGGCCAAGTTCATTCGGCATCTTCATTGAAATCATAGCGAGGGCGGCAGCTACAAAAAAAATCTTGCTCGAAATCTACGGAAAAATCTCGCTGCTCCTAATAAAGGCGTAAAAGGTCATTTTCGCACCCAACAATTCTCGCACAAGTCTCAGGTCGCTGCCACATTCACAGTTACTAGCGTTCCGTACGCCTCGCCCTGCAAGAAGCCCGTGCGAACCGCGACAACCATGGACGAAGGCGCGAACTTTAATGTAACTAAGCCTCGACATGTGGCACCGACTGGGTTTTCGTCAGCGCGCTGACACGACACTTTTGCCCAAGTACTTCCACCGTCGTTTTCGCTACCTCACCAAATTTTGTAGGAAATTTGTAGCCGTCGCTACCCGGCATGCAGCCACGCGAGGGTTACTCAACGTTGAGTGGCTCGCAGGTCCACTAGTTAAGGAAAAATAGTGGCTCCCACATTTTTGAACTGAACTCAAGAAGGTAAGAGTATCAAAATATAAGGCGTCAAAACTAGAAAACAAACGAACTCACAAGAGAAGCTTTTCGGCATGCGCATTCCCAGCGATCATCCTCTCCGCATTGATGTAGTCAACCACTCGATTTCGGATGCGAGAATTTTCAGCTGCAAGCTCATGTGGAACAGCAGTAGCGGTCTAAAGGTGACGGATATTTAAAATCACATAGCCGCAGGGAAAGATGATTATCCAGAAATACTGGGAAGTAAGCGAGAACGAGTAGACGATAACGAAAACCTCACATTCTTGGGTGCTTCCAAATTGAGTCTCGGAACAGTAGAGATTTGTTTGAAGCATTCATCATCAACAGCGTCCTGTTTGGCAAGGAGGTCTGGCTGACGAGAAGACAGGCTTAGTATGGACATGGCGAATTTCTGAAACCCAGACTAGAAGACTACAAAATAGCCGGCAGTACCACATGCAAAAGAGGATTTAAAAAATTTTGAAAAAAATGTCATAAGGAAACGGCCTAGAATAACATAATCGGGACCAATCCATCAGTTTGATGATTTTGAGGAAATTTTGTGCAAAAACGCGTGAACTTGGTGTGTGACGGAAAATCACGGACAATTTTGACACAAATGATAGGCTGGCCGCAGGGCCGCAGACGCTCCTTCGTCAACGTTTATGTATGTACGAACGCTGGACGGCTACCGACCAGGCCTCAGCACGGTTGTCCCAGGGGCAAGTTGGGGCAAGCTGGGTTTCATAAAAAGGGCGAAAAGCAAAGGGGGCTTCGTACGCGGTCTGGGCTGAGCTCCAGAAAGAAAGTAGGGTTTTCACTTGTTTGAAGGAGGGCAATACGTTTTTAAAGCCGACGGTGGACCAAAAAAAGCTCGAAGGAGGGGTATTCGTACATTGAGCGGCGAAATATTGGCGATGTCGAAAAAGTTCGATTGGAGCGCGTCATTTGCAAGTTCCACTGCACGCCGCTAGGTTCGAAGAACTCCTTCACGGGTCCATGTCAAGAGGTGTGCTAGCTCATCATCTCGGTCATGTCGCACCTCGACCGCACCTTCCCACAGGCACAGGCTGTCATGACTACAGTATCCATCTGCTCTGAACCTTTCATGGCTAGAGAAGGCAGCCGGAGGGACAAATTATACGTGTTACCGCGCGCGACGAGTGGATGTTTCCTCTCTTATAACGCTCCCCGAAATTTGCCTTTAGAATCAGCCCTGAATGCAGTTCAAAAACATAAAGACAGTGTCCAGGCCAAAATGTTAGATATTTCCAGCATTTTCTTTCTCTACTTGACGAGCTGATTGCAACAATATTAGACTGATAATTGAAAACTGATAACTGATTTATGTTTGCAGTTTACTAGCGAACATTAACCACATTTTCAATAGCTAAGCTTCTCCCTTTGGTAAGGGCTGGTGCGTACATAGTGTTTTTTTTTTCAGCTAACCCATCTTCATGTTTTTGGGGAGCTTGATGATGTGAAAAGTCCTTTGCCGCACAGCAATATTAAATTTAATCAACCAAATTCTTGTGCGAATTAATTGGTTGTTTTTTCTTTGCTCAAGCATGAGTTCATCGGTATCCCGGAAACATTTGATGTTACATAATCTGCCGCGCGCGACGCGCGACGTTGACGACGGCAACGCTCGATTTGGCGAGGCCGGTTACTTCAGCTAGTAACAGGTGATACCGATATTAACAGCTGTTACAACCACCCGCAATTAGAGATGCGACAGAGGTGCGAGCGAGGCGCGAAAATTTTCCGAGCGCACCTCTTGACCGGGACCCCTCCTTCACTGTTGAAACTGAACGAACGGATTGACTTGAAATCTTCACTGAGATAGGAACTAAGGGAGCACTGGTAGTGTTTGAAAAATTAGCTCTAACTTTTGCTTTGCGCATACATCTTCCGTGCTTTAACGCATGGAAGATGTACATATGTGTAAAACAGCAACCTTTCGCTTTGGAAGGAATTTGGAAGGACACCTGCTGCCCACACCTCAGGAAAACCCTTGAAAATTTCAGAGAATATGGAAGAAACCTTCTCCTAGAAATGCTTGGGAGTCAGTCTAAAATTACTCTGGTGAATGTGCGCTAGGAACGCAGCCCAAACGGCGTAATGCTTCGGGTAGAAACGCTAGCAGCAATGGTTCCCAGTTGCTGCCATTCTCCCCTCCATTGCTGCTATAAGGAGCAGCAATGAGGGGGAGAATGGCAGCAATGGAGGGGAAGATGGCAGCAACTGGGAAGCGTTGCTGCTAGCGTTTCTACCCGAAGCATTACGCCGTTTGGGCTGCGTTCGTGCTGCACAGTTATCAGAGTATGAGAACTAAGAGGGTATTTATGGTTGATGCGCGTCAAATTTGACGCGTCGGCCTGGAATTTCACAAAGTCTTCGCGTTGTCTCGATGCGGCGGAAATGGAAACGCGTTTTGTTCACGCGACTGTCGCGATGACAAAACCAGGAACATTCGCGCTCCACTAGGAATTATTTTCTCCCCCCTCTTTTGCACTGTGTATCGTCGCGTCAAATTTGACGCACATCAACCGTAAATACCCCATAAAAGAGTGCATGCACACGCCCACTCTTTCAGTTGCTGTAATCATAGTGCGTCGGAGTCCGATCCCGTCGGGTAACAAACGATAAGTATCGATCCACGTCGAAATCCGACGTGGATCGATACTTATCATTCCTTAGCCGACCGGATCGGACTCCGATGCACTATAAGTAAAGCTAGGGGATGTGAGTACAGATACAGGGTCCTAGTTACAATGGGCGTCGATGGTGGTGGCCCTTCTGCGGCCTCGAAAAGTATGCGGCGCAGTAGGAATCCCCTCCAGGACAACAAACAATGAGGTGTTTCTGGTGGTTGTTTAGTTTTCTTATTACTCACAAATAGAAAATGACACAATCAGGACACAAAGTGGGCACATCCAGATGCGAAATGGTAGACACATCCCGAGGTAGGCTAGATGTGTCAACCATTTTCCGCCATGTTTAGAAGAGTCTACTTTGTTACCCAGATGTGTCTACCAGCTTGGACTGACGCACTTCCATATGTCTACCCTGTGTCCACCATGTGTTCACCTTGAGTGCTGGTAGTATCTTGCTTTTCTATGTCATGGTAGTGTCCACCAAGACTACGGGATGAGTCCACTCTGTGTTATGGTAGACTCCACTTTGTGTCATGGATGCGGCCACTACATGTGCGAGAAGACTCATGGTAGTTTTCTTTTACTTCTGAGCCAACCAGGTTGTTTAGTGGAAAAGTTTATTATTGGCCTGAAGTTTCGACTGAATCGTCTTCCTCAGAGCCCTAAAAGTGGCTTGTAGTTCATTATTTGTGATCAAAACCGCCAAACTCCACCAACCGTGCCAGTTTTGGAAGTTACCCCAAGCTTGCTATCTCAAAAGACCCCAATATGAAGGATAAACCAACCCCCTATTATCCACCGTTATTGTGGAAAGTCCGCAGCTGGCTATCGTTGCGGACAAGTGAGCCTCATTTAGACGTCTGTATCTTACACTATGTATCTACAGTCTACAGTTCGCATAACGATATGTAAGGGGAGAAGTTACTAGTTATGAATAAGCACTCTTTTCTCTCGTTCATGCTTGGGTTCTTAGTCGCAATCCGGAAGGCTTCGAGAACTTTTCTAGTGGAAGCCTCTGCTTCATATGTCGAAATGTTGCATTTGACACACAGGTCATTTCCGTTGCGCGCTTCGATTCTGTGCTTACCAAGCGGCGATGTTCAACTTCCACGCTTCTTGCTAGCCAAATGCTCCTTTATACGTACGTTGAGCACTCTCCCGGTCTCGCCAATGCATAGTGCATTACACTCCAGACATTGGATTTGATACGTTACTCCCACTTTTGTACAATTGTCTACCTTTCTTACCAGGGCACGTCTCATGGCTGCCGGAGTTAGCGTGCTGGCAATCTGCTTTATGAGCAGAATAGAACAGCCAGTACTAGCCCGAATGCCGCTTATGTACTGCCACTGTACTCCTACTCAACAAGGATAATCGATTGTACATTCGGTAAACAATGAACACAAAGTCAGTTCATTTACTTCGTTAGGCGTAAATAAAAATATACAACATAACAAGATAACTCAATGAATACAGGGTGCGCCATATGTTCTTGCACACCATACTTAGTGACAACACAGCTGTTGAATTCAACGTAATGGCATAACCTCTATGGTGGCATTGAGCCAACTCATTAGCAACTCTAATCAACTAGCAGATCAGGAATGTGTCGCCACTTGCTTCTGCAATAACTCAAAGTTGAGAGAGTAGCCTCGCGGCACGGTTTGGCTCGGTGTGACCCTGTCATCTTCGAACGAAAGACACTCTCCAGAAGAAATCAAATCGTTTCCCACTTATAGAGAGTCTCAGCTCTCTAGTGATCTCATTTTCATCTCAATGTGCATTTTTCAGTATGTATATTACTAATCAGTGGGATTGTAACCTGATTTTAACATGTTATTCACTCTTTAGGGGACAGCTCAATCTCTGTAAGAAACTGTTTTTGCTCGCAAAAACTATTCCGTCTCTTTGCCTCACAAAGAGCCAGGTGCCCCAGCTGCGATTCCGCCTCCATGAGCACCTTATAAATAGGAGTCGCGGCTTCACTGTAGCAATTTCCTCCTTAATCAGTTTCACATTTGATTGCTCTCTTATTAGATGCATATCATGTCTGTATATTTGTAATTCAAAATAAAGTCTAATTATCCAAGTTTGGGGTAGTTTGCCTCGAGAGGCACAGAAGGTGTGGTCAAGTCCTGCGTGACATTGGCAAGAACTGACGTAGCAGCAGTTTGGTTTATGGTGCATCGGCCGCTTCGACAAGGACCGATCGACAACAAAGGAAGTGAGTTCTGGCACGTCTATTGCTGCACACTGTCCTGTGTTTGCACGTCACGTCCAAGTTTACACAACAGCTCTAGTCACTGTGCACTGCATTGAATATGACCGCGTCAAGGCCTGCTGACACACTCGGGAAACCGTCTATCAGAAATCCTGAAGGAAGAGTCCGACGTCATCACCGCGCAAGTCCATTCTTCAATGGAGGCAGCTGAAATTTTGGCATTTTGCAAACGGATTCGCACAGCCAAAACTGCAATTGGCGCCGAAGCAAGCAAACTACTACTATTAGAGGCTGCAATGGAAAAGTACAACGATGCAATGGACAAGCTGGACGATGAGACACAGGCAATACCAGAAATCGTATCCAGGATTGAAACAAACAACACAACAGCACAAAAGCTTCTGGAAAGTGCGAACAAGGCTCTAGCAAAACTGACACGACTTCAAAATGAGCTCGAATACGATCAGGAATACGTTCCGCGCAACTCGACCATTCCGATCTAACTCAGCGAAATGAAGACATTCAGAAATCGGCTTTTCAGAAGATTCAACAAGATTGACCGATACCCTCGTGCTCACCGTAGTCAAAAACTTAAGACTGCGCTAAAATCACGATGACTAAAATTTTCGTGGGTGCTGCCTTTGATGATTGGTTTTGCTTATGTTAGTTTTCTAAGGACTCCTTCAGTTAAAACTTCTTCACGAAGCTAGAGTGGCTGCCCCACCCCACTTCCTAGCGTCCCGAAGGGGCGCTAGTAAAAATAAACTAATACAAGATTTTTATTTGTATTGTAAAGTAATTTCAAAATTTCGGCGACCCATTCTCGGGAGGGGGGGGACGCGCCCCCCCCCCGCGTCCGCCACTGCCTCTAAGATAGATTTTAAAAACTGAGTAAATGAACAGCCTTACCTCAGCCCCAGCTAGGTACTGAAACGAAACGTATGTAGCTAAATTGTTAGTTATGGTGAATGAAAACGGGCGATTTCCATATTTTCACCCACTTCATCAGCAAGTTGCCGAAAGTTGCAGAGGACAGTTACAGAGGTTTCTTCTGTAAAGCCCACTCTCTGATACTGCTGTTTGACTTCCTTACACTGAAATTTCCTTCGCAAGTTGTTTTTGAATGTCGATCTTACTCTTTAATACATTTGCGACCTTACAGTTCTGGCATGGTGTGCCGCATGGGATACAGGCGGTTCATCGAGCACTCATTTGTGCCTGCCTGTCCACTCAGCCTGTTGAGCACACGGTCCCACGCATCGCACCATGCGTGGCAACCGGTTAAGCACATTGTCGCAAATATGATAATGGTCTTTAGAAAGATACTAGCAGTAGAAGCAAAGCCAATAGCACTATTTACTCTCTCATTTTTGAAGACATCTGAAAAATAATTGTGAAGGTTCCTTTCGAGGATTGCTGTCACGCTCTATTTGTGTGGTCCCGTGTGTGAGAACAACATTCGAGGAAAAACAGACAGATAAGTACCTAAGAAAGCGTCACTCTCTTTCTACAACTGCTGTGTAGTGCACATAACCCCGGTTTCTAGTTCGAAAATTGCGCAGAGGTGGCAGTCAGTGGCGGACGCATTAATGGGCAGCCAGGGAGAAGTATTTGGGCTGAATAGCTAGAGTTTCCTTCGTTCTGCAGATTTGTTGATCAAAATTTCAAGAGCAAAATTAAGTGCTCACAGTGCTTCTAACATCAAACGATCAAACTCGAAAATATAAAACTGATGATGAAAGCCATGAAATCAAGTTGACCTACTGCAAAGCACTTTTAGAAGTATTTAAGCACTTCCCACCCTCCCCGCTTCCCTTCCACATGCGTCTGCCGTTTGTGGGAGCTCATGCGGGAAAATGCAATTTGTTCAATGTCCATCTAAAACTTCCGAAAACTTCCGGCTTTTTTTTCTCATTTTTCGGAAGTCGGAAGTCGGAAGTAGGAAGCCCAAAGAACACCGGAATATCGGAAGCTTCGGAAGTCGGAAGTCGGAATTCCGCTCATCCCTGGTTCTGACTTGTTAGTGGACACGTCGCGAATACCTTGACTTGTTAGCAGACAAGTCAAAGCAACAGTAACCTAGAATAGTAACAAGTCAGAACGCGTAGGACAAGTCAATACAGGTCAATGGTGTTACTATTTTAGGTAACTATTACATTAACTTAAACAGCGTAATAAATGTAATGTAATGTAATGTAATGTAACTTGTCTGCTAACAAGTCAACGTGCACGCGACGTGACAATTAACAAGCCAGAACTTGAACAGATCAATATATCGATCGGTGTCAGGTGCCTCCCCAACTACCTTTTCTTCGTTGCTCTTTTATATACGATGGTGTAAATGTATTAGGAATGGTCACACATAAAGAAACTTGCGAGGAAACTAGGCAAAGCTACAATACAGGTAACGTCACAGCACCCAGCTGGTTTGCCGCGCCGCGTAGGTAGTGCGGCGCGGTCACTTTTCCGGATGTGCAAAAACGATTGACGCTTTCTATCAGATACTATGATATCTCAGCAATTGGAGAAGAACCCAAAAGATTTTCCATAGCTCAGCTAGAGTTGTACATAATAGAGCTGACGATGCAAGCAAAAGAAAAAAAGTTGCGTCCAGGGAAATCGAATTAAAAATGGCTAATAGCGGCCGAAAAGGGAGATGAGCTATGAAGACAAGATCTCTCCTCTTTGGTTAATTGCCATTCGAGAAAAATTTCTCGGGAAAATTACAGATTAAGACCTCGGCGCTTCTCTTCTAGCGACCTGACGTTTCGGCTCACCATTTGTTCCCGAAAAAGAAAATGAAATGAACTGCAGTTGCTCAGCGACGTTATTGCTGCTGTTTCAGAGGATTCGGTGGAAAATGAGAGATCAAAGGACGAAAAGGTCCTTGTAAGAGAGCAAATGAGAAAGAATTCCATAAAAAGTTCTCCTGCCGAAAATTTCGCGCCGTTTGTTCAAAAAATTGTTTGAGAAATGAGAAAACTGGAGGGTAGTCTGAGATGTCTGCAACAGCATAAAAAATAATTAAAACACAGATAATCGCATAAGAACTAAGTAGCAGCGCCTTATTTCCAACAGCGTTTCTTGCTGTTTTCCCGGAAAATCCGTAGAAGCCTACTGAACAGTGTTTTTTCGTCTGCCTAACATCACTTAAAAATGCATAGCGCCGAGGAAATGCATCTTTAATTAAGAAAAATGGTAGCAAAAATGAAACTGACTGACTGTATGATGAAGCATTCGCAATATAGCTATGGGAAAGCTACCCAGTGAAAATTACGCCACAAAAAAGCAATGTAGGAAATATGAGACACTCACAGATGCAGGAGCATGTGATTTTCTCAACAAAATAGAGAAACCTCGTGCTGTGTCATATATCTTCCAAACTTTCACGGAACATTGCTAAGTGCTAGGCAGGCTCAATAATGGGCTCAGAATTTTCTGGAAAAGTCTGGAAAAGTTCACTGGAAATTTTGGAAAAAAAATTGAAAGAAACCCGGTGGTAATTTTCTTTTCTGGTCGTCCAAGCTGTATCCCAGAATATTGTACAAATTTACAGCGTTCGTACTTTAGCAATTCTACGTATGCGAGAACGTTTCACCCAAATTTCCATTTTATTTTAGTTACATGAAATTTCAGTGGAGAACGTCACAACAAGTTTAGACAGGTTCGAACAGGAAGTATAGGGATCAGAGGAGTATGAGAGCGGTGATGTTAATGAAATGCGTGGATGCGCAGACAATTAGAGCGTCATGTTGTATGCGATGCGGCGCGTGCCGTGTGTCTGGATCACTGGAATCAACTGTGCTTACTCCAGTTTATTCATTCAATACTTATTATTTGTAGCAGTGAAAAAGATAAATAAACATCCAGCGGGATAGGGCAACCCTCAAGTGATTCAGAACTAGAAATATTCGCCAGGATTCCAAGCTGAAACCGTAGGGTGACGAAAATTACCAGGAATTTTACCAGGAATCAAGTGAAGGGCGCACTGAAAATGCACAATTTACATTAGGTGCAACCAGGATTTTCTCGAAAAGCAAAGGCAATTTCTTAAAATCACCGTATACTCAGAAATCCTTTCAAAGCTACTTGTAAACTGTCATCTAAATTCAGCAGAGGAGAGAAAAAAAGTCCAGAAAAAAAGGGGGAAAAGGGAAATCCAAAACAAGTAAAAACTTCCAAAAATTTTCAAATTTCAAAAGTGTTACCAAAAAATTCGAGAGGCGCTGAAACCTCTATTAGAGCAGTGGAATTTTCAGTACAGAATGAGCTCCACGTGTTGCTCAAGGAGTGAAGAATCAACGTTCCAAAGTTCGAGAAATCAGAGTGGAGGAATCAAATTTATCCATGTTTTTGATGAAAGGAGTGATAAAATGAGCCAACTGGGCGAATTTCACGGCCTACTAGAACTTGTTAATCTTAGCAACATCTCGAAGAGGCATCTCGAAGAAAGTCAAGTCCTCGCAGTTCAACGCCCAAAGGAGAGAAATGTCCCTAAATGGCCATCGCCGAGTCTATTCAATTACACGGCCATTGCGCCGTGGGCAAATCCCCGAATTTTCATCTGCATAGCCAGCCAAAGGTCAACTTCTGGAAAAATTGCACTACAAGGACGACACCAATTCTCTGCTGGGAAGATTCCAAAAATGGAAGCGGCCGAATGAAGCGCGTGCCAAGACGCCGCTAAAAGTAGCACTGCCCTCTGAGATGAGTTAACCGACGCGTCGGGGGTGTCAGTTTTGAGTGACACTCCGGGCAAGAGGACGCCAGGGCCGCTCAGGAGGCGTCATTTATTCAGCAGCCGGCAGGGAAACATCGGAATTCTGGGTTAACACGCTGCTAAGCGGCTCAGCTTATGATCTTCAATAGCACTTAGTACAATAATAACTCTGAAAGCATTGCTGACCCAATCTCGAAGGAATCCTCTTAGGAAGGCGGAAGGGGAACAACGGAACAACGTGGTAACAGCGAAATCCTCGATGGACGAGGAAAATGTGCACGAAGAGCACATAGCAGCCGATATTCCAGGGGCAATTAGGAGAAACCGTGGAGAAAGTCACGCACAGTGGAAACGCCAAGTGGAAATAATGGCAGCCAGTGAAAAATGGGCGTGGGAAATGCAATTTATTAAACCGACTATCGCATAAGAATAGCTAATGCTCCAAAGGTGGGCGTATATGAAGCCTAAAGCCCAAAAAGCGAAGAGCGAATAATTTGAAAGGAAATTTCCAGTGGCATTGGGGCGAAGTGGCAAGAACTCCAGACGTTGACGTGGATATACGTAACAAATTGAGGAAAAGTCTATGAATTAGTCAGTCACCAAGAAGAGCCTACCCGCCATTTTCCAATGGCGAATAGAAGCCATTCACATGGTGTTTTTCCCACCTTAACGACTATAGATAATCTGCAGCGCCAATTTCCACATAAATCCAGGTAGAGACACTGAAGGACATAAAAATCTAACCGAAAAGAAATTCACGCATCATTTGCTGCGCATATTCGGTTAACTAGCAGCGAGGGGTACCTAGCTCCGCCTTAGGTTTAGGTCTCGGGCTTAGGCTTGGGCTTGGGCTTAGGCTTAGTTTCGAGGGTTAGGATTAGGTTTCGGGCTTAGGCCTGGGCTTGGTATTACGCTTGGGCTTAGGCTTCGTGCTCAGGATTCGAACTTAGACTCCTGGCTAACGTTTAGTCGTAGGTCTTGAGTCTCGGGTACGCGTTCGCTTAGAGTTCTTACCCAAAATCTGTCCAAAAATATCAAATTGTTCTCTTAAATAGAGGATTTTACTCATATGGTATTCAAAAAATAAGAAAAACCATTCTATGTCGAATTTTTGCGAGTTTCTGGGGACATTTTGGCGGAACCTCGCACAGATTGTGTGCTTCTAAACGGATTTCACTGGGGTTTCCTCTCAAAGCTAAAATTGATTAAATTTTTCAATAACGCAGGTCTTTGTAACGAAATTCGAGAAAATTCTTGGCTTGTGCTTGTATTCATAAACTTTTCCGGAAAAATTTTAATTTTCCCGCCGCCACCTAGAGTGGATGGATTTATCCTCCAAAATATATGGCATATCTAGCTATCCTTATCACCAATTACATTGTTGAATAATTTTTACCCCGGTAAACTCGTCCACTCCAAGGCTCATGATATGCTAACCACACAAACCCACAATAGTTATACTGGCCGAAAAGCGCTCCCGAAATTTTTCGGCTGGGATCTACAGGACTACAGTTATCCCTTATTTTCCACCGCTATATCTGGGCTCTTATCAGAGATTGCTAAGATCCTGATGGGGATTAGCAAAAAAAAAAAGAACCATCACAAAATTGTAAAATCTCTCACACCTTCGAGGTTTATACAACGTCACAATCACAGCAGATCTGCGCTCAGTGGAAAACGTTATATAACGTCACTAGTCAAAACTCTTAGATCGCCCTAAGCTTGTCAGCAACTTTCCTTCACCCCTTTTTGCAGGCAACTTTCCTGTGATGACATGGGATCGCTCCTGCCACTTTTCCTTTACGCTTGATGATTGCGTCGTACATTATGCGGTTCGGATGAATATATCTTTTTTTTTCTCTTCCTTGTCAGCAAGTTGTTGTGAGAGAAAAATACTTGGTTTTCTTTTCGGATTGGATTTATGTCATAAAACTCGATGACAACCTATGCTACCAAAAAACTTTGTCTGCAAGTTGCTGTCGGGCAAACATTTACTGACAACCCGCTCTAAGAATTCTGAGTATCAATGCTATGAGTTTCGTTTAGCTGCAGCATTCTACACTAAGGAGCGCTGCAAGCCTGCATTTCGGGAAGTACAAAATATTGTTAACTACAAAGTGTAGAATATTATTATGTCATATGCTTAATAAAAACTAATATCGAATTAATTATCGATTTCTTGTGGGAAATGGTTTGGTTTTTGGTTTCGTCGGCCTAAAATTGTTACGTGTTCTTCCACATTGTTCAAATTTGTGCTCACGAAACCGTGAAAAAATCCAAAGTTGATGAAACTGTCCACGATAAACCAGCCAGAAAAGAGTGCTTGCAGCCAAAAGGAGTACTTTCATGACTCTCAAAAGATTATTTCGCGAGAAAAAAGAACCAGTTAAACCACTATCCAAAAGAAGGAGATCACAATGTGGAAAAACAGAAGAAAAACTATTCAGCAGTTCTCCTTTACTAGGAAAAGGAAAATTCAAATTATATTTAGTAAACGTGCATACTGCAATTTTTGCTACGTGCAATTTTTCTCTCTTAAATTGTGGTAGCTTTCATGGAACTGAACAAAATCACTGAGAATTCATCGTGTATCACTAAATGGATGTTGCCAAAATGGGAAATTTACTCAAGAAACTCTGAAAATTACTCGGAAATTCCCATCAAACTAGGGAAAACAAGTGATGCATTGACGAAACTCGAAAGAAACTCACTGCCAACGCATGGCGACTCAACGTGAAAGCACCAAAGGTTGCTACCGTATTTCGTTGAAAAGAATTGGCTATCGAAAATTCTCGGAAAAAACGCTATCCTATGGGAAAATTTGATTATGCTACTGGCTTTTATGTGCTGAAATTTTGCACGCTTCAGTTGAAATACATGGAAATTCATTGAAAATTTAGCTACATTACCAAATTTCGTCATTATACAGTTGTCCGTCACATCCCTGATTCAACGGCACAAATCCGTGGACCAGCTGAGGAGTCGCAGCAGTTCTGCAGCAAAAAGGCAGCAAAAACGGGAGATCGGGAAAACGGTGCGGTGATGTTTTGTAAACATCTGGTGGCATAGTGTTTTGTTTCCTAGGTAGATTGGTAAACAAACAATGCACCCTATAAGGAAGTGAATTCATAGAAGGGGGGGGGGGAGAGAGATTAGCTACCCATAAATAAAAATCACAATTCACTTTGCAAAGGGAGGGTTTCGATTTTCACCCACTCTCCCTGTAGCTTTTTTGAGGACCTTTGAGTGCATTCAAATGAATAAATAAATAAATAAATAAATAAATAAATAAATAAATAAATAAATAAATAAATAAATAAATAAATGTGAGCTCTTCCTTGACTGCCTCGACAAGGAAGTATAGAACAGGCAGACTTATTAATTGTTTCCGTACACTACTGGATATACAATTATAAATATGACGCCAAGTCCGTAATTGTGCGTATATGCGTACAAAATGACAGCATAACAATTAAGCATGACGTCTGTCGTGCAGAAGAAAGTCGTAAGTTGTACTGTTGCGCTACAAACATTACATACATGTATGTGTGTGGGTGACAGCAGTGAACTGGACCCTTTCGCACGCGCCGCCTCACTTGCTGATCTGCGCATCCACACATTTCATCGATATCACCGCCCTCATTCACGATACAACACTACGCTCCCTGTGCAGACCTGTCCAAACAGGTCACGCTTCCTGTCCAGACCCGTCCAAACAGGTGACGCCTCCTCTCATTCACGATCAAACCTTATGCTCCCTGTACAGATCTGTCCGAACAGGTCATGCTTCCTGTCCTGACCTGTTCAAACGAGTGACGCTTCCTGTCCAGGCCTGTCCAGACAGGTAATGTGGAACATTCAAGCAAAATATGCTCGGAACCCTTATTGGCTGTTCCTTGATTATTCATAAAACACATGGGAACGTTCCTCGAATGACTGCAAAGTTATTCTGCAATTACACAAAGTACACTAGCGCGCACCAATATTCGAACATGACTTTATTTGGCTCTAAGTCCTCGGTTTTCCTGGAAGAGTACAACATGAAAAATGGGTTATTCCTGTGAACCTACTTCATTTGCAATCAGTGCTTTCCTTTTTTTTGGCGGACAGGATTTTTCACACCAAGGAAATTTCTGGAAAATTCCTGTGCAACAATGCTCAAATTTTCTTAGACGCCTTCCTCAAAAAAGAACTAAAATTGAACCGCTTTGTTCAATTTCCCCTAAATCAACTGTTCAATCCTCCGCACCCCCTGGGTTTTCAGAAATATCCATTTCCAGTGATTTTTTCCATTTTAACTTCTGATCAAGTACTCCTGTGCTTTTCTAGAAAAGGCCAGCTCAAATAGCTTATTATTTCTAAAACCAGCACTAATTACTTGTGCGAGTGTAGCAATAAGAAATGACGTAGCAGTCCGTAATTGCAGACTACATAGCAAGTGTATTCTGAGCTTCTACGGCTATGAATCACAAAAAGCTCTTAGGCGTTGTTTACGTGTAACGTACGCACGAAATCTTATTAACGACCCTACGATATTTGCCATTGCCTTGTTGTTGTATATGAAGTGACCATGGGGTTGGCAGCCACTGGCACTTCCTCGTTAATTCCCCCCCCCCCCCCC
>JARK01001596.1:249895-269820 GCA_000688135.1 Ancylostoma ceylanicum
GGGGGGGGGGGGGGGGGGAGCAGAAAATTTTTTCAAGGTCCCAACGCTAGTTATATACTTAGATTAACTAGGTAAACAAGGTCTTTCCAGAAATTGGAAAATAAAGGGGTCTCAAAATAGATTTTTGCGGTGTAATTCACTCCAATGCGGAAAATATTGACTTTCTAAGGGCTTTTAGCTGTCGATGCGCAGGGTAGATGCCTAGGATTTCTGTGACATACCGCAATTTCTACAGAAATAACACTATATTAAGCATTTTTTAACGGTAAAACCTCACTATTTTTTTAAAATTTTTATTACTCCAAAGGCCCTGGTATCTCGTTCTGTTTATACTTAGGACCAAATGATGCATTAGATATATTCGAATTCGAATATTCGATTTCGAATAAATTGAAATTTTGGGTTCGCGATGAAACCTTGAAGAATTATAGACTGAGGTTGAAGGCCTCAAAGACATATTTTTCCAAAATTCGAATTTCCTGCATCTCGTTCTGAATTGATAATTAATTTATTATTATTAATTTATTATCAGATTTTTATTCGGTCCTAAGTGTAGTCCCTTTGTTTCAAAAATAGGGTTCCCTGCCACAAATTCTGTCTCAGAGTGCCCTAAAGGGCAGTCTTCCCAATTTTTTCGCGCTGGCTTTGAAAAAGTACGCTCTCCTTCAAAATTAACGACAGCGAAACCCCGGCTTATCTCCATAGCGATCCCAACGCTCTGTTAGCTGGGCCTGCAAAATGTTCACAGCTTTGTCGCCGTCGAAAACAAAACCACTGTGAACGCTTAACGAGCAAACAACGCAAATTTTCAGACGGGATTATGTAGCGGCGACGGCTTTGTACGTACGACGGCAAAAACTTCGAACAGCTTATCGTCTGGCAGGCGAGCTTTGTCTAAACTAAACTATTCAAGGACACTGGTTAGCCAGAGCCCAAGCCCTTGAAGTGTTTCCATTTCAGGAACAGCTCAGCTAACATAAGCAGTCACATTACGAAAAAAAAGTGAGCTCACAGTGGGTGACATCATGGGGATCAGCGGTGTTTACCCAAGGAGATTATCCTATTTCAAGGATCAAATGTGGATATTTCAAAGACCAACATGTCTTGTGATTCCCCCGGTAACTAGACCCTCATCCAACGCGAATGCAGCTCCATCGCCTCGTTCTGAAAATGCCAGAAAAAGCCTATCTGCTGCGGATCTCATTTCCGACGTACGGCAGCGCGTTCAACGTAGGTGCATGATGGACGTCATAGCAACAGGTGGAAAAAAATAGCCTAATACGGATATAAGGGATGTAAAGGATTCTGGTGGATTAATCAGAATAATGAACATTGACTATTTGTGGCATCCACTATAGCATTACAATAATCTGATACCTTTCTGGACCTCTTCTCTGGAAAAATGGCTACAAAACGCACTTTTTGCCACAAATAGGAAAATTTTACTCTACACCTGAAACTCTTATGAACCGTTTTCCTGAACTATAATCCAGCAGCTACTCAAGCACTGCCCTAAAGTGGACCTTCAAGAAATATCCGTGAAAAATTAAAAGGAAAACCAGACAGTTTGACAAAGCGAGGTCTATTTCACAGACTTATACAAATAAGATTCTCAGCAATGAAAAGGGAGCGTAGTTTTCACATAAAGAGGCAAGTATGGCCATTTGAAAATGTGTTAACTTTCCTAGGCCCGTGCCCAATATACTTTATCCGGTCGGACAAACACGCCCTAGCGGATATGTTACAGTGGTTTCGGAAATTTACTATCCAATGAAAACATATCCTCGGACAAGCAAATCTACTCATTTCACTGCAGGTTAACTTTATCCGGTCGATTTCCACTTGATATCGATCCATGATCTACACCATCTTCATTTTGTGTTGACTCTCGTCGAGACACCGCACTTGCGCCAAGAAATGAGCACGTAGATGGATGAGTTATATTGGATAGCAAAGTGGATAAAAACGAATGGAAATGGATATATACCAGCTATGTTTTCCCTTCCATGGTCAAATACATTGGATACGGGTCCTGCTGGAAATTTTCGGAAAACTTTTTTCCATAAGAAATGAAGTGTTTCCTATCAATTCTTTTTTATGTTCACCTTTTATTTTCCAGTTATTTGAGCGGGCGGCGGTGCGTGGAATGTCTCAAATTTGATGGAATTTTTCCAACGATTCGAAGATGACTATTCTTACTGGCTGAACATTCTGATAGCATGGCTTTTTCGAAGTGGAACATTCTCGAAAATCCCAGGAAAACAAATGTCCAGATAAAAGGAAATTTTCCTAAAAGTATTATAACCTTGACATTTGTAGAATTCTTGAAGACTTTGTGAGCTTCTTAGTCATTTTTTGGGTAATTTTATGGAAAATGTAATACGTGGTCCCCGATTCTTGCCAGGGAAAACTTCTTCAGATAAACGGCCTTTGTTGCTTACAGCTCTGCTGCTTCTAATGTACAATATTTCCACTAGCTTACTCCATCTTGGCCAACTTTGTGCGAAGGTAAAATCTCAATGTCCGCAAATCGTAAAACGAAAGGCCAAAAATGACAGTAAGACGAAAAACGGAAAGTCCCGCACAACCCTGATCTTGCCAAGTTCCCTGGAGGCCACCACCCTCTCGCCTTTTTTAGGATGCGTTAGCACGGCAGTAGCCCACAAAACTTGAAACATTATCCGCATGACTTGGAAAAAAATGACCTTTTCAGGAAAATCTCTATTAGCCTGGTGTACGTTACGCAATCGCACATTTATAATGCATTAGCAGCTTCACTTTGATTGACGAAAGTGCTCGAAGTGAAAAGCCATTAGGCCATCACTAAGCTGTCAGATTTAGATGTACTTTCACAGCAGGACTCAGTGCTAATTCTAGAGACTTCTCTTGAAGCTGTCAAGAAGATTGCATTTTTGAGAAGTTCGAAGATACAGAGAAACGGATAAAAACATGCATTCAGGCCCTGCATCTGGAAAATGTTATATTCTGCAACCTGCATGCAGGAAAATTTTCCTGAAAATTTTCTCGCTAAAAACATTTTCGACTTCTGTAGATATTTTCTCCCAATCCCTATGTTGACCACACGTCCTGACATGTTCTAACATGATTTACGTGGATATTAACGAGTTTGGACGGAGAAATACCGTCATAACGCGTTAGCTGTCGGACGAGGCACGTTAGAACGTGTCAGGACAGAGTTTTACTGTGAAGCACTTCATTACTATTCTTCAAAAATTTATAAACATTTTCAATTTTTTAAGTTGACATCCTAGTTGTCCATCATAAGCTGGGTCACATCGTGGGTTTAGGAGCATCATGGAAATTATTAGGGTAAATGTGTGGACGTCCGTGCTAACAATGGGTAAATCTGTGTGATGTCGACAGGTTTACCCTGGGTAATCTCAATGATGCACGCGGCCTATGGCTAGAAAACTCCATGTCCATGTGGTGCCGAATGCAACATTAAGATTACCCAGGGTTAACACCGCACAGATTAACCTATCGTTGGTAAGGACGTCAAGGTATTTACCTTTGGGTAATCTCCATGATGCATCCAGGCCTTGGAGAGCAAGTGGCTCATCGCTGCTCAGATATTATTGCGGATTAAGGTTTTAATGCCCTTAAAGAAGCTCATCTAGTATGAACCTATCAAATGAAGTTACCCTAACTTCTGTTGACTAGAGCTTCAGTGTTGAGATCCATGATCCTTCTTGGGTATGGGTTAACCCATCCGCAAACCTGGGTACAAAGAGTTTTTCAAGCAAACCTCGATGAATTCCACCTGAGAACTTCGTTATAGCAAAAGATACTAACAGGGGTTGGGGTAGTGAAGTAGTTCAGTTTTTACACAACATTTTTTTTTCATTTTTACCCTCCCTGGACCAGCGTGAAGGCCATTTTTCCCCGCACTGGAACGGAACATTGACCGCACAAACCAATGAAGGCCAGCGTGACTGGCTAAACTAGAGACTGCGCAATGTTAAGAGGTCCCGGTCTAAAAATTGGTTTCCTGGCCTACCCTCGCTTTGTTATGCATTCATGAATCCTAGCCCGGGACCGTTCGTGAATCCGCTCCCCCTCAATTACCCTACCGTCTACCCCCCCCCCTTCACACCCGATTCCTGGAAATCCTAATAGACCAATAAGTCCATCGGAATGCCCCCGTTAAACGACTAGCCATCCGAGAGTCCACGACCTCTCCAAGCTTCTGCATAATGCAGCAACTCCACTGCCGTAGCATATCTTATCAAGTCGTCTACCACGAGCTTCCGTGTCCAATTCCACCTGCATCGGTGTTTTGTCCCGTGTGGATTGCTCGCACGCATCCCTAACTCGTGTAAAACCCCAGCAATTACTGCGATTTGGTCCGGGAAAGCCAGAGGCGCTGCGTTCATTGAGATGTGCTGCTAGCCAACAAATAGCCTAATGAACAGTGGGTCTTCCCAAATAGATACGAGAGTGTGAGTAAATAACAGGGAGTGATGGAAACGCAGAGATGCCGAGCGCTTATGTGAATCTTGCACGGATTCACAGCTAAGCAATATGTGCTCTTAATAACTAATAGTATGAATAGCAGCATCTCCTGGATGGCTTCGTGGATTCTAGCAAACTACCCTATGAACGCAGCGAATTAGCGGTTGGGCTTTTTTAAAAATCGAATAAAAATCGGATGTTTTTTTTTCAGGATGTATAGTCGCCGTCATCTTGATTGGGCTGTGGTACCGTCGCTCCATGAAAGCACAGCCGCATCACGTGATGCGCCCTGGTTCTTATGTTATCCGCATGTTATGACACGTTCAAACATGCTTTACGTGGATATTAACGAGTTAGGACGGAGAAATACCATCATGACACGTTAGGTTCCAGGTGAGTCGTGTCAGAACGTGTCAGAACACAGCTTTGCTGCGTGACAACGTGAATGCCGACGAGTTAGGACGGAGGAATACCGTCAAGACGCGTTAGGTCTTTGGTGAGTCGTGTCAGGACGTGTCAGGACGAAGCTTTACCGTAACGCAACCGCATCGCAAAGGGGTTGCCCCGACTGTACGCAGACTTTATGTAACTCAACGCCTAACAGCGGGTTCAATGGTTCAAGAACCTTTGTCACTCCGAATCTATGGAAATTCCCTGTTATTTCCATTGCAGGTCCAAGTCCGCAAATGCAGACACCTTTGTTTTCACAAATCCGTCGCACGGAATTGTATCTGAAGGAGAAAATGTAATTACAAAATTGTGTTTTGAAAAAACATTAAAGATCCAACAAAACCACTATGGGAAAATATCCCTCAAATTCTCCAAATATGTTCTGATGCCTGAATTTCCCCACAACTGACTCAATCGTAGTTTATCGAGTAATAAGATTGACCAGTTACCCTTAGAGCTCCCAGGAAAGTGATTTTGAAAAGGTCTGTCTAGCCGACTTATAAAAATAATTATATAAAATGGTTAGTGTATTGAAATGCGGGGGATAAGATCTGCTGTGATTAGATGTAGTGTTCATAAGCAGTGGGAAGTGGTGGCGGACTTTTAATCGCTGACTCATAGTGGACGAGTTGCTCGGATAATAATAAAATAATTTGAAAAACTGATAAAATTTTTTGAAAAATCCCAAGTTTTCTTCCGGCGCCATGATTAAATCCATGATTTTGCTAGTTGGTGGAGTCGAAAAAATACAGGGAACCCTCGTGGCCAAGTGTCGTGCAATCGCGTCTTAGTACCTGTTTGGACAGGTTAGAACAGAATACAACAAGATCGGACAAGAATTGAGATCGGACAAGCGGTGTATACAATGAATATACATGTTTGTACAGGTTAGAACAGGAAAAAATAGGATCAAGCGAGTGTGAGAGCGGTGATACCGATTAGTTGTGTGGATGCGCAGACAATCAGAGTGTCACGTTGCGTGTGCTGTAGCGTTTGAGAACCGGTCTTGATCACTGGTATTTAGCACACCTAACTTTGCAGAGAAAAAGAGCTCTCCCATTTACCCCTAATCATTTGGCGACATAAACACTCCGGAAAAATTACCGACCCCGCCGAGAAACTCGGATGCAGCCCCAGCAGACATTCCCGAATCGACGCAATATCATGTTTAAGAGTGTTCTTACCTTAGTACAACCTATAAATATTGGACGTTATATGAATAACTCATATGTTACTCTCCTAGTCGGGCAGTAAATAATGCATCCGGTGTCAGCTGGATAGTCATCACCTGATGTAGCATCATACTTAGTAGCTAAATATACAATCCTAAAGCGAATCACGTGAGAATCCGTAGTTATGCTGCTTTGAAGATGAAATCAACAGAATTCCCGGAGAGTCTGCGGTTCTGCGCAAAAAGTGGAGAATTAGGACTACTGCCACAGATCTCAGAAATGATACCTACCGCAAAAGGTAAATAAGCCCCACAGCTCTCAGAAAGGATCCTGATTACCCAGCGATTTTCTCGAAAAGTGGAGAGAGCCAAAAAACTGCAATTATATTGTATTGTTAATATAATACAATTATAAATAAATAAGTAAATAAATAAATAAATAAATAAATAAATAGTAAATGAATGAATAAATAAACTGCACTTCCAAGAAACGATACATAAGAGATTCCAGGGCATAAATGCGTAATTGAAGGTATGGGTATACTCATACCCAT
Source organism: Ancylostoma ceylanicum (assembly GCA_000688135.1). Lineage (NCBI taxonomy): Eukaryota > Metazoa > Nematoda > Chromadorea > Rhabditida > Ancylostomatidae > Ancylostoma > Ancylostoma ceylanicum. The sequence goes on from JARK01001596.1 coordinate 256,544, forward strand.
ATGTGACAGCTGGGTATAGACAACAATACGTATGGGTAAACATTGGGAGGCAGGTAAAGGGTAAATTTTTGCACGTCAAGGCGTTTACGATGGGAAATCTCAATAACCCGCAAAGAGATGAATGCATCATTGAGATTACCCAGGGTAAACGTTTTGACGATAGGCAAATTTGTGAGCAACAAACTGTTTACCCTGAGCAATTTCAATTATGCATGCGGTCCCATGTCCAATCATACAAAGCTGCACGAAGCGCCAACACTGGATCGATCGATAATATGAACGGAGATGATGTCGTGTGCGGATGCGCAGACAGTCAGAGTATCAGGACACAGATGGCGCGGCGCTGCCATAGGAAAATTTCAAATTTCGTTAATCCGTTAATTCGTCACGTAGGCCGAAGATGGCTGTTACACGTTAATGCGTTAATTCGTTACGTTAAAAACGCACAGCCCTGCTTCCAACCCTGCTACAACCTATGTAGGTGACAGTCGGACCTGTCTTTGTTTCTGTTGTGATTCTCTAGGAACGAAAAAAAATCCGGAGCACTCATAAATGTACACTGTTTTCGCTGAATTCAACAAATGAATAGTGAATGAATAAATAGTAAATAAATAAATAACAAAGTAATGTAAATAAACAACGGAATTATTACAGTTAAGCCTCCTAAAAGTGCATTTTCCGGCCTTCTCAAGCATCACGCCATACCTGACTGTGGTACTTGTCCACACTTGCTATCCAAGAAGTTTAGGAGCCGTTTCCCAATTATCCGAAATCCCGTCATGTCCGCTAGCAAAACTTCTCCCACGAGTTCCTTTCATGAATTTTGAATCAATTTTTTCTGCTTTCTTTCAAAATGCCTTTCTTCCCAAAGCAGTCACAGCGTGTAATGCTCGCATGTATGTGGTTTGCGATTCCTCACGCGAGCCGCAGCGCTGCTCTGCAAATGACAAGCAGAGGACAAAGCAGCACAGCACGACGATGCAGTCTCTGCTCTGCTGGGACATCATCCATGCTTCCTGGCTCGCTCCACTCCCTGCCTAACTAACGAGCAGGAATCGTTGGAAGCGCTCATGTAGGCTAACGAGGAACGTTCCTGACGTCGTCAAAGTGTTACTGCCGCCGAAAAGTTACGACATGGTGTGGTTACGGCCAGAACAAATCGCCCTCCGGTCGATAAAGCCCAGGTACATCCAGGAATGTCCCAGTGTCCTTAACGGGGTGGGAGCACTGCCGAGCAGTGGGTTCATTGCCTTCGGCTGATTATGAGGCATTAGAGCCTGTGATTAGGTCGCTATAGGGTTAACGATTGCCCTTATAAGCTACAACGGGACGCACAGCTCATTTTTCAGGAAAATTTGATTGGAATGACGGCAGTGTGAGATTCTTCGGCCAAAAAGCATGGAAGCACTCATAAGACCGGTCGCGCGAGTAGATGAGAAGAACTGGATGCCAAAAAATTCAAAGTCCTACTCCTGAAGTGACTCGATGGTAATTTTTTGTCCACAGAACTATGGAACTAGGACAGAGACTAAATATTTGATCTTCATGTTAGCAGCATCTTGGCTAGGATGTCCTCACTCTGCAAACTCACAAAAAAAAATGAACTAAGATCTCATGAATCCGCATAGATTATGCGCACAAGTGTACTTTACCAAAGATTCACAAGTTCGTCGCCCGAGAAGAAGAGCAAAAAGACGACATCGATTCCTAGCAAACAAAGGGCAATTTCCTGAATTTTTTCTGTTTCTCTTCAGGAATTCATCATTCCTATCTATTATAACATGAAATCCTATCAGATTCCTTGGCCCTAGGAGCACATGAAGCAGATTTCAATGATCGAGACCCACAGTACGCGCTGCTACAGCACCAACAACGCGAAACCATGATTGTCTGCGCATCCGCAAGTTTCACTGACATCAGCGTTCTGATTCCCTTCCGATCCTGCTGTTTCGTGTTCTAACCTGTTCAAGCAGGCGGGTACGTGTTTCGAAACATGCAGTTTCCTGTATCTACATGTTAAAAGGGGAATCCACTTTTTTACCAGTTCATCACCAACACGATCAATATTTGTGTTTCTCATGCAAATGTCCCCCTTCTCCCATTCTACCCTCTGAAAAATAGGGAACTGCATCGCTTAGGTACAACAATGCATAGGTATGTGTAGGCAGTATGCAAGAAGAGGTAATCACCTGCTTTCTCCTGGAAAAAGCAAAGGAACAAAGCAACTTTCTGTTCTTTGAACTCCTTCTACATAATTTGCTGTAATCTGTGGAGGCACACATGCTTTACCTATAATCACTTGGTTTTCTGGATAACTGAGAGCAATTGATTTCAGAAAAAATAACAGAAGGTATGGTTAGTGGGAGAGCAATCCTTTCTTTTAATTTCACGTCAATTCTATGAAACAACTAATCAGAATGTCAGGAAAATTTCTTCAAATGGATTTTTTTTTTGAATAACACTGTATCTCGAGGGAATCCAGTACTTAATTTTTAGAGGTAATAAAATTAGTTTCTCAAAAATCCTGTTTTTTTTTTAAGTCCATGGTTTTCCAAAGAATCACCGATATATGTATGTACCTGTGGTAGGTTTCATGAACATTCCCGGGAACGCTGCAAGCTTCGCAATCATCCAAAGTGGACGGATTTTCCCGGCAAAATGTGATATCTCTCGCAATCCTCATCATAAATAGATCATAGATATGTAGCCTAATCAAGGCAAATCACCTGGATAATGCACTCCACTCTTTTTCCGTAGAACACGGCCACTTTAGAACGTCAAGAAGGTTATGATGTTCCGGAGAAATTTCAAAGATTCTGCCACTATTTCCCCGTTATGGACTGGATCACAATCCAGAAAAAAGCAACGGTAACTATAGGGTCAGAACGGAATTTCTATCGTCTTCTTTTTCTTTGTTTCACTTATTTGTACGTGGCTCACTCAAGAGTTCCCACGTCCGTAGAAGTCGGACAAGTATCACACAGAAGTGTATTTGGCACACGAATAGATAAATAAGTGAATAACTAATTATCCTTTGGAGAATACCAGCTCACCTTCTCATTCTCCACCCCCGACCCCCCCCGCCCCTCAAATTCACTGCTTTAAACACATAATAATGTGACTTCTTTTTTCGTTTCTGCAGAGCTTCCGCATTCAATTCCGTATGAATTATTCGCACTCAGATAACTCATGTTTTCGAAAGGCACATTATGTCTGCATTATAATTCTCCTCTTCGAAATTATGCGTGCGTCCCCACTGGAAACGCCTCCGCTTTGTTCGGATTTCAAGAAATGACGTCAACTACTTACATTCGAACGGCTTAATTACCCTCCCGCAAACTGGAAATGACGTGTTTTAATAATGGATGGTGTGTGCTTGCTAGTGAATGTCGAACTTGAAACTACTTGTAGCGGATTAAGATGAGCCTACTTGTAAAATAGGAAACAAGAAATACTAGGAAGCTCCTAGGCAAGTTATTTCCTCTAGAAATACCTGCTATTGAAAAAGAAGTTGCAAACAGAATTGAAATAATCTGAGAGGTGTTAATATAGTTTGAAAATAGTCTGTTTCCATCTGCCATCTGCTTTTGTGCTGTAATTCCGTTCAAAACGTCATCGTTTTTCGGCAGGAAAACATTTCCACCTGCTCTGTAGTGTTCTGCAATTACAGGCGGCGAAAATAGCTACGGCATTTAAACGCAGCTTTGCTGGGTGATATGCAAAAGATACGAAATCTAATATATAATATAAAAAGTGAAACGAAATTATAAATTGTGTCCGCTACAAAACGCCATCACCTTGTTTGGGTCTATAATTGCGTAGTGAGCCTAAAAACTGTAAAATATAGTCCATGCCGAGATGATAGAAGAATTGCGGCCGCGGTTTCATAGCGTAGCGGCTGCATAATCGTGGTGGGACCTGCTTGGCCCTCTCACTTGGAGCATGTTCTCTCCGCATCCCTCGCCCAGGTCCCGCTCCGATTGTGCAGTTATCGAATCGGTCCATATTTTCGAGAAGGATTATACGTTATTAGGCCGTAATGAGAAAATTCATGGATTTCTCCCAAGATCCACGCTATCCTAGCCGAGGTTAGGATAAATAGTTTAACCGTACTGGGCTAGGTTTCATGAACGCATAACCGAGCGACACGAGGCTATCAAACCAACCTTTACGTCCTGCGTCTCGAAGCATTACGTAGTCTATACAATTGGCATTAACGCTAACAACCAAACTCAGCGTGTATCACTTAGGTTACCCACGACAAACATGCTAACACCACACATATTTACCCATCGCCAACACGAGCGTCAACACGATCGCCCTGTGTAATCTGATGCATGCAGGCTCATACATTTGCTCGGTTATCGTTTCATGAATCCCAGCCCCTGATTGCCTAATCGACTCTTGGGCTCAATCAGGGCATGGAACTAAAGTGCTTGCACTATTTTTTGCTTATTATGTTCTTCTTTGATTCTTTTTCTCTCTTTCTATTTATTTTTCTCTGTTTTTTTTTCTCCGTAACTACACATACAGTTAGTTCCAAACAGTCGGTGACAAGGGCCGGGATCGCTGCGCAATGTTCCTCCGTGTCTCTGCCCAGCAGGCCCGCTGCCTCGGTGCAGCAGACAACCAGAGTGCCCGCGCCTTGTTCCGGCCCTTGTTTATCACCGTTTGGAGTTCACTGTATGTATGTACATAACTTGAGTATTTTCAATATAACGCTGCTAGTTTTTGCCTGTAACTCAAAGATTTCTGGCACCTCCTTGAATCTCCCTCAAACATTACCAACAAATCTTAAAATTTTCAGAAATACACGCTGCGTAACAGAATTACATACGTGGGGTAGTATAAACCCGAGCGAAAATTGGTCCCCAACAAGAAAGTGCGGATGGTTTATTCTTTTTGTTCTTCAATTTTTGTAACAGATGTATAAACTCAATCAACACTGGCTTCCGGTAAGCAGCTCGTGCTTGTATTGAAAAAAGCGAAAACAAAAAGTAATTGTAAGTTTCCGTGGCGGAGCACAAACAAGACTCTGAAGAACGTTTAAAAAATGAAATTGTTCCACTATAGAGGTCCTCATAGGAAGCATTTTTGGTAGGTATAGGATCCCCAAAGCACGCATGTCCTCTCTGAACCCCAATTGTCAAAAATTCCATGAACTAGTTTTCCACAGCGTTGCTGAAGGCCGTGGAATTAATAAGGGACAGAAAACTAGCGAAAACAAAAGGAGTTCAGCCAGCTATTCACTGTCACAACAGCAAAGTGCGAGTTTCGTTCTGCAGAATAGGAGGGCAACAAAGGAGTGGAGACTCTTGGTTTATAAGAAATCCATTGAGTCTAGACGAAAAGCCAAGTAGAAGGGCATGGAATGTACCACTAGTGTCAAGAAAAATGGTTTTGAGAGCGAAGCCAGCTCATCTACCAAATAAAATAAAAGGAGCTGGTAAAAAGCAATAAAAAATAATTAAAAAAAAAAACAAAAATGATTACTTATGGGGGCCAAAACTTCAAGTACTCTGATACTCTTCCCAAGTATGGAAGTCAATAACCCTCAGGATATTTTTCTGGAAAAGGAGCCCCCTTTTTCTCGGAAATGCTGACCATCCGACGCCACTACGCGTCCCCATTAACATCTAACGACTAATAATCCCATCCCTAAGGCATGCACTCATTTCAATACGCTGTTAATGTGTCGCTACCGGTATTTCGAACGAAGTCTTAAGTGAAAAACAACTTACATCACCATGCACCTAAACCAGGAAGTTGCCCAGGAAGTCCCCAAGTGGCTTAACTCAACCGTGTGAACCGCCGAGAACACTGAAATTCTCCCACCCAAAGGCGTTAAAACCAGCACTTCGATCCTCGTGCCAGACGGAAACGATAGTGCGTAGGTCAGAAGCGAAAACAACCAGGCAAAAGCTTTAATTACGTCGTGCCGGCTGGATTCTTCCGGGATTTTCTCTTTATTTACTCAGGTAAACGAGAAAGAAGCAGTTCTGCCTTGGAGATCTTCTGAAAACCATGATATGGTTAGGGAAAAAGCTAACATTGCTTAATTCTCCAATGCTTAGGAAAGGAAAAAGGGCAATGATCAAACAAGTAGTACAGGATGAGGAAGGGAGGAAAACCCTGAGGGTTAGGCTCATGGACTCAGAAAGGTCCCGCTTCCTTTCTGAAAGGGCTTAAGTGGAATTCACCATCAGCTCAATTTGTATATACTTGCAGGACTAAGCTGAAAAACCAGTAAACCATGGAAATGTTATTTCCTCAGCATTTCCTGTTTATTTCAAGCCGAAACAAACAAGAAATTTCTATTCTCCCAGGAAATGAAAAAATAATGCTAAAACGACATCTGGATGGTAGAATTCATCATGCATACATCATGTAGATTTCGTGCAAACATCATGCACCGCGAACCAGTGTTAACAGGAGCATGTGATATGCACGAGATCTGCATGAAATTTAAAATAAGATAGCATGGTAGGATTACGCACTTTGTTCACGTAAACGGAAATTTATTTCTTTTCTTATTTATTACTTATTTATTTAATTACTTACTTACTTATTTATTGATTTATTTATTTAATAATGAACTGCAATAGCGGTGCGCCAAAAATACTTATAACTATTCGCACAGAATGAAAGGTATAAGAACCAAGAGTAATAAAGTTAGGGAAGTTATTATTAAAATGCGGCTAAAATTTGAAAATTAAAATTAAAGAAAAAATAAAGTTAAAAATTATATCAAAATAGGGTTAAAATAAAATAAAACATCAGATTCGGCCAAGAACGTGCTTTTCAAACATTATTGATGCAAGCATCATATTTTTGCCACGAACACCATGCTTATGTTGCGTATATTCCAAGCAAGTTTCATGTTACATACAGTTTTGTTACGCAGGTATAAGCTTACCCTATGCAAGTATCATGCATAACCCTTGCGGATTTGATGCACTCCACATTAGTTAATATCTGCCAGTACCCCTTCTAATCTTTTCGCCTTTTCTTCTCCTGCAGCTGCATAGATCATTGGAGTTACGCAGGGTAAAAGTGTTAACAACCTATGAATTTAGCCATGGTTAATGAGTACGTCAACACAGTTACCCTGGGTAATCCCAATGTCGCATCCAGGCCCTGAATCACTTTTGCCTTATTTTACATGTTTTATCTCTAATTGTCTTATCCATGAACAACTTAGGTAATTCTAATGTCAATCCAGAGAAATCCAGCACAATCCCAGATTTGGATTTCAGAGGAGTCCCCACATTCTTCAGTGGTCGGCCTGCATGGTAAGTTTGGAAATGTATAGGCAAACAAAACAGAAAAAGCAGTCTCATCTTCCTTTAACTGAGTTACCGGGGAGCAGAATGCGCCTCAATTTCCTCTGCAAACCATGGTAGGAGGGTTCCCATTTCCGGCTGGCTGCACAACTTCTCACCACCAACGCCTTTTTCAAATGTGTCCCAATCTTCCTAATTTTCTGTGGTTTCTGATCGTTACAGAGCGAAAATTTGCAAGAAATTCTTGGAAATGACATTTAGTCCCGTCTAAATGCGTCCGTTCGATGGTGCCATGCTTGTCCTTTTCAGGACGGCTCCCTGTAGAATTCCGCTAATTCTCTTACATCTGCGCCTTCGGCAGATTTCGTCTCGTTAAACAAATTCCGAAATTCGACAATGAACTACACACTTCTTAGAACGGCGGCTCTTCGTTCAGCTCTTAACTAACTCCCAGAGGACCGCAAAAGCATGTGCATCTCCCCAGTTCGTCACTAGCTTCTAATTAAGTCCTACCAACGCCGCACGAACTTGCATGCATACGAAGAGAGTGCCTCGTCAACAAGAACAATTGCTGGAGCAGCCAGCAGGGTGGCAGTTTAGGCCTGTCTAGGCCCGCTAGTAAGGCATGTAAATCCTGGACAGTGGCTTCAGTCTACTCTTCTGAAGCTATTCCTGGACCCCTAGCGGAGAAAATCTGCGAGGACAGTTTCAATTTTATTAGCAGATCCATGCGAACATGTGACTAGCAAGATTTTATGGCCTAATCCTACAAGAAGTTGAGTTAATTACACGGGAAAGGGAAGAATCCTCGAACAAAGCCGTTTTTTCTAGCCGAGCCCATTATTATATAAAACTAGAGGATTGTGCGCTGGATGTACTTGGGACGAAAGCTTGCACTTTGTCTCAAAAGAGTTGTCCCTCACCCTTCACACTTCCATATCCATGTAAGGAACTAGATATATGTAGTTCTGTGCATGTTTACTCTCCCAATTCCAAGTGTTTATTAATTCTGTGAGCCATCGGAAGCAAAAGTCGTCTGGAAATGCATGCGCTCTGGACTACTATCCACACTTATTCCTATGCATTATTTACAAGCTGCTGTCTCTATACTTTTCGGGATGTACGGATGGTCTGGGCTGTGCTATAACTTCAGGGGCAGTTTCCAGGTTTTTCGAGGAAAGGAAAGTCCAAGGAGACAAATTTGCATACTTTAGGGCACTCTGATCCGCATCGCAACCGTGACGCAGCGACAACGCGTTTCCCTACGGATTTGACCTGTGTTAACACGTACTAACTCGGTCCTGACAAGTTCAATCGGTCCTCTGTCATCCTAACAAGTTAGGGCTGACATAATTCGTGTAAAAACCCGTCAGAAGCGCAACGAGGCAGCAAGTCCGCGGCTGCAAAGCAGTGCTTCCGGTTTTGTGTAAAATGCCCAATTTTGGCGCCCGGGATATAATCCACGAAATAAAAGAGCATTCGGATCAATTTGCCGAGATCGACCCAAACTGGATCAATACCTGGGCGACAAAGTTCAAAAAAGTCCCCATTAAATATGAATGAGGCTTGTGCTGGAATATGTTGCCAGGATGAATCGCTAAGGCTAAATTTGGCCGATGAATCCTGCCTCAGGATCACGTAGGATCAAGAAAATCCAAGGAACGTTAAAAAACGAGCAGATTTCCATAGCGATTCGAGGCTGAGCGGCTCGCTCCCTAGAAGTACGAGGCTGGCGCGATTAATTTCCCAACGAGTACCACGTCAAGCCGGCTGACACCTCAAGAAAACCATCAACGGCTTGACGGACTTCGCGGATTTGCGCCAGCGCTGATACGGCTTCTACTTTGGCTCACATCTAATCCTTAGCTACCGTAAGCTGCCAAGACAATTGTTGAGTCGCCAACGGCGTCACATACGCACAGAATAGTCGTGCGCTTGCTCTGCGGATAGGCAATCGAGCCGAGACCGGAGAACAACGTAACAACCTCTAGTCGGTAATAGCCGACTAATTGCAATTATCATGCACGACACCGGCGCCGACTCCACATGTGACTGCTTGGTCCTTTTGTGAAGCGTGAAAGTGTATTGTGGATTCAGTCCACCATTCACAATGCTCACAAGTGCAAGTAAACTAGTCAGCCATACTTCCGTCGGAGAGGAGAAGTTTATGTGAATTTCGCAGGCGGAAATAATGAACTTGTAGTGAAATGAGTGTGCGACTTTTAAAGTGTACTAGAGGTTTTATGGAGAAAACTATGGATTTTTGTGAGAAAAATCTAGGAAGTTAGGTTTGTATAGTAGCAGTCATACTGGCTCACACATGCTGCAGTTGGACCCGTCGCGACGTAGTCCTGAGACGGTTTTAACAGGTTCTAACACGCACCATGCGGATTCCAACAGGTCCTGCTACGGTTCTAACGGGTTAAAACACATGCTAAATGGGTCCTGACGGGTTCTGTTATGGTGTTAACGGGGTTTAACACGTCTCACGCGGGTTCCAACAGGTTCTGTTATGGTTCTAACGGGTTCAAACACGTGCTACGTGAGTCCTGACAGTCCTGACAGGTTCTGCTATGGTTCTAGCGGGTTTTAACACGTATCACTCGGGGTCCAACAGGTCCTGCTACGGTTCTAACGGGGTTCTAACGGGTTCTAACACGTGCCACGTGGGTCCCAAATAGGACTCCTAATAGGTCCCGCTGCAATTCTAAAAGGGTCTAACATGTATCACGTGGGTCCTAACAAGTTATTCCGGTTTCCACCCGTTTTAGCCAGATGGAACTGACGCTACACGTATCAAAACCTACAAAATCGAAGAAGAACCGCGTCGCAGGTGCAGACTGCTTCATGGCTGCGTAGCGGTGCGTGCGTGCAAATGTACTACGCGATCAACACGACCAAATAAACTCTTGCAAGAAGCCATACAAAGAATAGGCAAGCGCAATTTTTTCCTGGATCTGATTCAATAGGGTAGAATAGTCACTCTTGAGGGTTAAAAAAATAGTGCCAGCTTGAATCCCGAGGCAATGAAAGTGGTACAATTCCACTGTCTCTTTCACCAATCTTACGTATTGGATGAGATCCAAGATAAGGTAAGTCCCGCCATGTCATCATATTCCTTATCATCTTGGATGTGAGCCTACCAAACCCTTCCTGGCCCTCGTTCAATACGATTAGTGAAACACAGTTCTTTAAAGCCTTCAAAGGTTAAGTGAACCACAAATATAACTCTCTTAAAGTGATGGATGATATATTTCACCTATAACATTTCTCGTAATCAATGGACTACAATAAATACTAGTGACCAAAGCGAGCTGCACCGCATGCAGCTTGTTACTCTTGTTGTCTGCGCATCCACATATTCAATTAATACCATTGCTCTTGTGCTCGTTCTGACCTGTGGCTTTCTGTTCTAACCTGTCCAAACAAGTCGTGAACGCGTGGATCGCGTTCAGTGGGGATTCTTGTAAGGGCACGTCGATCCTGATTGCACCTCGCAGTGGAGGCAGCGCTACATTACTTGTTAACCCACGTCAAGACACGTTAGCTCAAACATTGGTTTTGTAGCGGTTAACGCGTAAAGACATGGATTAACGAGTGTACAGTAACCGTTGAAATTTCAAGTATTTTGTCCAGGACTGCGAGCGTTGTTTGCCGTGGAGGTGCCGTATTCTCTAACCAGTGTTTCAAAGTCGTAATGCGTGGTTATAGTCCGGAGGTAATAAAAATTGTGATAAAATTCAATGCCCCTTGTAGGTTAATGAGAATGAGGTCGACATGGGTTGTATAATTGCAGTAGCTCTAAATTAGGGCGCAGAATCATAGGAGCGTAGAGTTACGTAAACACCATGGAGCTGTACCAGTCTCAGAGCGATTCTCACCTCCTACACACGAATTTTTACCTTAGTGCTGCGCTATTGCTGCAAAGAACTCGGCTCCCACTGCAAACGACACCCACTGAAACTGCGTCATTGCACATTTCACATTATCATATGACACCGTCTTGGCAAAAACCTAGCGCTGCAACCAGACAAGTATATTCAATATCCAGCAGTCCCAGCAGAGAATTTCCGGATTCTCTGACCATGGACATAGGTCTAGACCAACACTATAACATGAGAAAGCATTTTTCAATAGGTGATGCCCATAAATTCCCTTGGGAGCACTAGCAGCCCTTCAGGTACCTAGAATTCCCCTAAAAACTGGAATACACGACACGCTATTGCTGTACACACCGAAGCACATCAAGGAAAATTTATAGCAACTACTGTCGTGAAATGATTCATGGCTCAACTTGGGTAATATATTCAGTCGTATCAAAATTGCTTTCACCCAAAAACGCCTCCAGCAACCCGGAGCGTTTATGTTCGCAGCGGAGTATAAGTTTTTCCACGGGGAAAAAAAGCTCATTAACTGTCAGAACTCGCTCATAGTGCTGCACTTATCAACGTACGTATTTCATGATGTAGGCGACACGTGCGTCAATAGCGGTGTTCACTATTTTATAGCTCTCAAACTACGAGATTTTGTCGTAAAAGCTCACATAACTTCGAAAATTGGCTTTAAAAAATTAAAATTCAAATTTAAAGGTGAGGATGAAGTGATTTTCAAAGCGGATTAGGAGGCATTTCCCCTCCTGGGGTGGTATTCACCACTGAGTTTACCCAAGGTGATTGCGATTACTTTCAGACTTCACCGCATGTTTACCCCCAAGTTGACCACAGGTAGTCATAGTCTGTGGTAAACATTTACCTCGAATTTCAATGATGAATACAGCCCAGAGCCTACAGGTTAACAACGCATAACACGCTCAAGCTCGTAATACACGGAAAACATTCCATAATCTGGAATTGACCACCACAGACCCAATCAAATTACCCGGGTAACCTATATGTAGCCGCGTACAATCGAGTAGAATAGTACAAAGTAATCTAATCATCCAAAGAACCTTTACGCAGCTGGTAAACAGGTGGATTACGGCGGTGTTTTCACTGTTTGGAATGATTCTGTAGAATTTATCGAGCCAAAGGTTGCAAAATTAATATTTTTGGAAAAAATAGAGCATTAGAACAAACCATGAATAATTGCAGTGAAATTACATACCCATACCCATTGTTTCTGGAATCGAAAAAATCCAGAAAAAAAACCGCCGAAATCGATCAGTTCATCATTGTATGCATAGTTTTAGAGTTACGACCGCTAGTTTTCCGTCAGACGAGTCGATTTCAATTGCCACCGGCGAATGTGGTGCAAACAAATGCACACGACATTCTCACGCAAAATATTTATGACCCCGTTGAAATCGTGGCCGTTTTGTCGTTTGATGTGCGTGAAACGTCGTCGCGAAGACGTACGAGTCGATTTCGCTCGCTGTCCCCACGCGGATGTTTTCCATAAACAATTCATTGTTTTTTGCCTCTTCTCATGGTGTGGTTTGGTGCAGAGAAAAAGGACGGGTGTCAGAAGGTACAGAGAAAGCCCAAGAGGACAGATCAAAAGTGAAAATTCATGAAGAAAGTGACGTGTAGCTGACGTCGGAGCGGTGCAGAGCAAGAGCCGCTCCAAAATCGTGGATCCCTAGAGGGCGAATGTGCACGAATGGCACAGAAGATCAGTAAGAACATAGTTATTGACGTGACCGTGTGACATGACGAGAAATCAAATCCATTGAAAAAGCGGAAAAGCGAAACCGCCATGAATACGGCGTTAATTGCGCTCGGCTGCCGCGCAAACGGCAGCACTTCGTCACGCATATATCAACCAACCACAGAAATCATAGTGATAAGGCGGAAATTAACGTGGAAAAATCACTCACATCTCGTGGATACGGTGGGAATGTCCAGATTTAGCAGTAAGGTCTTGGCCGGATTCTCGGTCGGCATTGTTGCCGCGGCCGCAGTCGAGTCTAGCAGCGGTGGGCGGTCCGCCTCATTTGGGGACGCGAAACCGTAGGGACTGCCGGGGGCCTTGCGTGAACTGCCTGTGCCGGACCCG